>JBBYHO010426281.1:0-79218 GCA_038382025.1 Adansonia gregorii
AAATAATGAAATTATTTATAAATAAATAAATCATTAAATAATTATATTATTTAAATATATAATTAGATTATATATATGTTTTATTATATATATCGTTATATAAATTAGATATATATATGTATACATATGTTTCATTTAAAAACATAAAAATGATATATATATTATATACACGTATATATATAACTATTATATATATATATAAATAAACGTATATAGGAAGCGGTCGATTGTTTTTATAATAAAAAAATCTTTTATTCTTTTAGATTTTGATTGGGAATCAAAATCTATGGTTGAGAGAAATATGAGATATTTTTTCTATAAATACCTAATGAAAAGAATAGAAGAAAGAGAGAGAGATTTTTTTTGGTGGCAAAAACCCTAGAGAGAAAAGAGGAGAAGAGTTCTCTTATTTTTCAACAGCTCACTTTCTCATGTTTTAAGATTGTGAGAGACTAAGTTAATTGAGTGATCAAATCTGATTAATTAAGCCATGCCCACACAAGAGTTCGATTTGGAATTTTGGTGACGGAAGAAGGCTTTGGTTTGGAAAAACTTTTATTTGTTTTTCATATTCATTATCACCACCGGGTATTTAAGGCACGTAATTTGTTATGTAATTTTATTCAAAATTATTTAATATCAGTTACAGTTCTGTTACAAAATAGTTTTTATGCATAGCGATCTATTTGTTGAGAATTTTTTTTAATTTCCCACACTTTCGCATGATTCAGAAAAACATTTGAATGGAAAATAGTTTTTTTTTTAAAAGAAGATTTTTAAATCTCGACAATTTTAAGAAGCGAGGTCGGAGTATCCCCATGAATGAGACATCATTTTGACATAGAAAGATTTTCAAATCTTGACAATTTTGAAAAATGGAGTTAGAGTATCCCCTTGGAAGTACGGGGTTGGAGTATCCCCGTGGATGACATAACTTCATGATTTAGAAAATGGGTGAGCATTCGATGATTTTTGGCAAGAAGATTTATTGTGAATGACGATGGTAAAGATGTAAAAAGTGTTTGTGCCTTGATACAAGCCAATAAGGCATCAAAGCATGTTCTCAAGTCTGATCAGAGCAATATGGAGACCTTCGAATGTCTCGGGATGAAATTCGGGAAAACAACTCAATTTTGATCGAAAACAAAAATAGGGGACAACATTGCTCTATCTTGCTTCCCAAATTTATTCTAAATTGGCTCGAAGGATTTAGAAGGTGGACAAGACACCTTTAGAAAGGTGACTTGATGAGGATTATCCTAAAAATTTTTCCAATATCCCAAGAAGTCACTTTCTGAGGGAATAAATTTTCAAGTTCAGACTAATTGAGCTGCTGGTAGAGCATAGGAGTGACAAGGTGTGTCAAAATTTGAAAAATCACCTCAGACTCATTTGGTGTCAAAAAATCACAAAGAATACCTTTTCGGAAAGGGAATTTCATGAAAATTTTTAGGAAAAATGCTTGAAAATTTTGAAAAAATCATTTAGTGGGCCTAAACGGCCCAACCAGAATACATGTTCGAATTCTAGGGGTTCTAGATAGTTGAGACTGGAAAAATCATAACTTTCTCATCTGGAATGATCCAGGGGTGAATAAGATATCGTTTTAAAGCTATTTCGACATAATTTGAGAAAAAAAAATCAAAAACTTTATGAAAAATCGTTTAAGATTTTAAAGTGATTTTTTAATTTTTAATAGCCATGCTGCCAGTAAGGGACAAAGCAAAGCAGGGGATATTTCTTGTTTTCCTTATGTTTATGGGTCTACATTCGAGTCATTGGCATTTGAACATCCATGAATGATGGAAAAGAGTGGCATGAGCATCATGAACTTATTTGCACAACCCTAGAGTAGTTTGGGACAATGAAACAGTCCATTAATCATACTACTCAAGATTTTAACTCAAAAACAAGGCACAAACATTTTAGGGAATAGTGTAAAGCCATTTTTGTTGGAAAATCAAAAGATTTGAGCTTGTTTAACCAAGATTCCAGATTTGGAAAAGCTCAATTTTCCCCAAGATATTTTGCTAGCTTGAAGGAGAATGCTAAGTCCATGCTAATCCTCAATTGGTTGAGGTTAACATGCTTGGCTTGGGGGATTTCAAAAATCAATTTTTGACAGCCATCAAACATGCATTTTGACAAGAAGAAGACAACAAACACACAAGGGGATGGCACATGAAATGAATGGGGATGCTTGTTTTACTAATGGCCAAGACAAAAAAAGTGTTATGCACTTTGGAAAAAAAAGTTATGGATGCTAAAAATAATAATGATTCATGCAAGTTAAGGTGTAAATGTGCTTGAAATGTGTTAGGCTAATGATTCATGCATGGGTTAAGAATAACAAGACGCATGGACATGGCATAAAATGCATGAGCAAGAAATATCAAACAAATGAGAATGAAATAAAGCATTTTTGCACATCCAATGAGCATTAAAGCATCCAAATCCTATGCTACCACAACCAAAAACCATAATAATGCATGATGATCCTAAAAGGGTGATGGAAACATGGTGAAAGTTCCCCAAAATAATAAAGATGCTGAAAAGTAAAAAATGAAAGTGATGAAGTGAGAAGTTTTACTAAAAAAATTTCACTTCTTGGCCAAATGATTTGAGCAGTAGAGATGGCTTGAATTTTTGTCTTTTCCTTGTTGTTAATAAGAAAGAAAAAAGAGAAAAATGATGAGGTTTTGGTTCTGGTATGGATAAGGGTGATTTTGGGAGTCTATAGTGGATGAAAGTAAGTGTTTTGGGGTTGTTTTTGGCTGGTGGGATCTAGTTTTCTTGGTGTGTGAATGTGCTTTTAGAAGTGTAAATGAGCTGGAATTAAACTTTTTTCTACTGAGATAGAAGTGGTCCATTTATACCAACCTTTTGGAGCCAAATTAAAGGTGTTTTTGGCCATTTCTCAATGGGGACAAGGTGATGTCAGCCTGGTGGCTATAGGGTGATTGTAGGAAGTACCTTGCTGCCAATGTGAAGTGCATAGGGTGGGTAGATTAAATGCTGAAATGTTTTTCCAGTAAATAGGGTGGCTGATGGTGATATTTGTTAACAAGCTAAGAAGTAGGGTGATTATGTGATGTTGACCCTTTCTTGATCTAATTTAAACTTTAAAAAGATGTTATGATTAATTCAAAAGTCTAAATTCATAATCTGATATGTGTTTTAATCTTTTCTGATGCAAAGAAACGAGTTAAAATCAAGTTTTGGATCAATGGTAGACAAGTCAAAAATGGTCGAAACGTGAAAATGGCCTGCATGTATCGATACATTGCATAATGTATCAATACATTTGGTCCAAAAACCTTGTGTGTATCGATACAATAAACATTGTATCGATACAATGATTAATGTATCGATACTATGAACCACTGTATCAATACATGTCAATATGTATCGTTACATTCCTTTACAGAATGCATGTTTTGGTCCTGGCATGGTCTAGTATCGATACATGAGGTCCTGTATCGATATCGAGGCTTATGTATCGATACATCTACATGTTGTATCAATACAAGTGGGGACATTTCAAATTTTTTGCGTGTTAGAGCATTGTATCGATAGATGAGAACCATGTATCAATACATTTAAGTAAAATTATGAATTTTCTCATATCTTTTGTCCTCGGATACCTTAGACTATGTCATTTGATGCCACATAGGCATTTACCTTTGATATGATCCCTAGGCCTTCTTGACATCCTTGAAATACTGTTTTATTAAGCAATAGATCATCGCCCCTTCTTACGTCCATGCTCTATATTGCTAAAAATTAGCCTAAATAAAATGAGGTATCTACAACTGCCCCTCTTTGATCGTTGCTAAGAATCAAGAACAAGGTAAAGACAAATAGATAATATTTTGTCCAAGGTGTTCTGACACTCTCTAGAATATTAGGGTGTTAGGTTTTCTAAGGTTTAACCCTCTTAGCTAGGTGTAGACTAACATGGATTTGATGTGGGTGCTGCTAGCTTGTGCGGGCTTTGACTTAGACTTGGGTGCCACAAGCTCATGTGGGCTTTGACTTGGGTGCTGCCAGCTCGTGTGGGCTCTGACTTAGACTTGGGTGCCACCAGCTCGTGTAGGCTTTGACTCAGGTGTCGCCAACTCATGTGGGCTTTGACTCGAGTACCGCCGGCTCATATGGGCTTTGACTTAGACTTAGGTGCCACCAGCTCATGTAGGCTTTGACTTAGGTGCCACCAGTTTATGTGGGCTTTGACTAAGACTTGGGTGCCACCAGGCTATTTGGGCTTTGACTAGGGTGTCGTCAGCTTATGCGGGCTTTGACTTAGACTTGGGTGCCACCAGCTATGGGCTTAAAAAAGGTGCCACGACCTGTGGGCTTAAGAGGGTGCCACGACTTATGGGCTTTAAAAAGGGTGCCATGACTTGTGGGCTTTGAAGAGGGGTGCCATAACTTATAAGCTTTAAAGGGATGCCATAACCTATGGGCTTTAAAGGGATACCATAACCTATGGCCTTTAAAGGGATGCCATGACTTGGGGGCTTTAAAGAGGGTGCCATGACTTATGGGCTTTAAAGGGATGCCATGACTTATGGGCTTTGAAGAGGGGTGCCATGATTTGTGGCCTTTAAAAAGGTGCCATGACCTATGGGCTTAAAAGAGTGCCATGACTTATGGGCTTTAAAAAGGGTGCCATGACTTATTGGCTTTTGAGAGAGTACCACGAGTTATGGGCTTTAAAAAGGGTGCCACGACTTGTAGGCTTTTAAGAAAGCACCACGACTTATGGGCTTTAAAAAAGGACCACGACTTATGGGCTTTAAAAAGGGTGCCATGACTTATGAGCTTTAGAAAAGGTACACGACTTGTAGGGTGTTGAAAAAGTGCCATTACTTGTGGGCTTTAAAAAGGTGCCACTGACTTGTGGGCTTTAGAAAAGGTGCCATGACTTGTGGGCTTTTAAAAAAAGGGTTTTGACATAAAGTGATGAGAAGAAAAGACCTTACCTGAATGGCACTTCGTTTGCGAAGCTTAGAGTACTTACCATGAATTCCTTAGAGGTTCAGCAAACCTGGCTTGAAGTGATATTGTAATATGATGATGTAAGATGGTAATGTGAATGCATGATATGAAATGCTATCATGATTACATGATGTGAAGTCTAATATGGGAGATAGCTGTAGTTCTCCTTGTACATCATTTAGACTCTTAAAGGGATGGCGATTCATCCTTGTTCCAACCATAGACCAAAATTTTCCTTATCTCGCTAAGGATTATAGGTTGTCCATGCTTCACTAGGGATGTAACTGAAAATTTAGTTTCAAGAATTTAGACTACTGCGTTTCTCGATTCAAGAGGCTCAATCATTTTCTTGACAAATAGAGGGCATTACCAACAATTTGGAGATTGTTTGACTGATCACATTAATGTCTCTGATTATGATAAGATTCTGATAGAATACATGACTCGATTTTTAGCTAGCTCAAAATGGTTTTTCTTGAGATACGGCTTGTGAAAGTAAGAGATGCTTTGGTGTATAGTCATGCTGAATGGGTGTTTGGACGTGACAAGTGCATAATCTTGACGATTGGGGCATAAGCAGAGTTCCCTGTGCTTTTTTTTCTTTTGATGTAATGTTAAGATGTCTTAATGCATATTTTAGTTTTTTATCAAACATTATCAATTAGATGATAAGTGCAATGTGAATCGTATAGGGGTTAAAAGAAATAAGGCAATATTTATTCACGACAACAAAAAGACATAACTCGATATATCTTTTGACAAACAAGTGATAGCGTAGCAGGAAAGATGAGCTTTTGGGCAAAAGTTACCTCTGATAATTATGACATGGATGTTCTTTAGGTGCTTGTCAAAATCTTTCTCAAAAAATGAATGTGCCTAGCATTAGTTGGTCTTCAGAAGATCTCTAAGATCGCTTTGCATTGTCTTGCAGTACTCCCAGTTCATGTCCCATGAAAATTGATCTTCTCGAGTTGCCCTTACTAGTTTTCAACTGTGGTCAGGTTGGTTGTCCAGATGTCTTTTTTAGATTTTCATCTAGACCCTCTTTGTTTTCCTTTTTTATTTTATTTTTTTATGTTTTTTTTGTTGTTTATTTATTTTTTTCTTTTTTTTGAAGGACGACTTTGTAAGTTTTCGCCCTTTATGTGTAATATTTCTTAACAGAATTTGAGTTGACTAGATTGGGTAAGACATTGCCATCCACTTCTGATAAGTTGGGGCTTTTTCGAAGAAGGCTTGCTTTACGACATACGATACTTCCCAATTAGAGGTTCACTTGCTCCGTGCATCTTTTTGAATTGGAAGGATCTTTTTTAATACTAATTCGCCTGAGTGAAATTATCATGGGCACATCTTTTTGTCATGGGCCCTGATCATGCATCTTTGATACATTTGACCATGGTAGATGGCCTTCATGCATTTTTCCTTGATGAGGTTGAGCTGGTCATATCTGTTCTTGCCCCATTTGGCTTTTTCAAGTTTGGTTTCCATCAAGACTCTGGGAGAAGGGATCTCGACTTCAATAGGTAATATAGCTTCCATCCTATAGACAAGAGAAAATGGAATAGCACCCATGGAAGTGCGAACTGAGGTCTGATAGGCATGAAGTGCAGAGAATAGCTTCTTATGCCAGTCTTTGTAAGTCTTAACAATTTTCTCAACTATTCTTTTAATGTTTTTATTGTCTGCCTCAATTGCACTATTCATCTTTGGGCAATAAGGGATAGAATTATGATGCTGGATCTTGAACTGTAAGCGGACTACTTGCATCATTTTATTGTTTAAATTGCTTGCATTATCTGTGATGACTTGGTTCGGGAGGCCATATCTACAAATGATGTCCTATTTGATGAACTTACAAGCAGTCGATCTAGTGACATTAGCATACGAGGCGGCCTCCAGCCATTTGGTGAAATAGTTAATCGCTACCAAGATAAAACAATGGCTATTGAAAGCTTTAGGGGTGATTAGCCCGATCACATCCTTGGCCCACATTAAGAACGGCCATGGGGCAGTCATGACATGAAGTGGCATTCGAGGGACATTGATCTTATTTGTATAGGTTTGACACTTATGGCATTTTCGTGCATAATTGATGTAGTCTTTCTCAAGGGTCAACCAATAATAACTCGCTATCATGATTTGTTTGGCCATCTGATGACCATTGGCATGTGTGCCATAAATCCCTTCATGAACTTCTTCCAAGATCTTTTTAGCATCAGGAGTGTCAATGTATCTGAGTGATACTTAATTATGACTCCTTTTGTATAAGATATTTCCATCGAGAACAAATACCATAGCCAGCCTTTTGATAGTTCTTTTATCAGTCTCGGTTGTATGTGTAGGATATTGCTGATCCTTGATGTAATAAAGGATGTCATAGTACCACGGTAGGCCATCCTTTTCTTTTTCAACACTATGACTATGAACTAGAGTTGTGTAAATGCTCATCTATATGAGAGTGATGTCTGACTTCTGGTTGACTTTAAACATGGATGATAAGGTAGCCAAAGCATTGGCTATTTGGTTCTCTTATCGAGGTAAATGTCGAAAGCTAATATCATTAAATTCTTTCTTGAGCTCTGCTATTAGCTTCCTATATTGTATCAACTTGGCATCGCGAGTTTGCCACTCTCCTTTCAATTAGTAGATGACTAGCGCCCAATCACCAAACACCTATAATACCTTGACATTTCTCTCAATGGCTACTTGGAGACCCATGACACACGTTTCATATTCTACTATATTATTTATGTAGTTAAAATTTAATCTTACTGTGAATGGATAATGACTCCCATCAGGTGACATTAATATCGCCTCGATTCCATGTCCTAGAGTGTTTGATGCTCCATCAAAATGCATTTTCTAGGATTGATCTTGGTTGGAGGCATCTTCATTTGCAGAAATGCACATTAGATCTTCATTTGGGAAGTCAAAATTTAAGGGTTCATGGTCATCCGCCACTCGACTTGCCAAATAGTCAGGTACCGCACTACCCTTGATAGCCTTTTGACTGACATAGGCAATGTTATATTCAAAAAGTAGGACTTGCCATCTAGCTAGCCTTTCTGATAGTGCAGGTGCTTTGCATAGATACTTGATAGGATCAAGCCTTGCAATCAACCATGTGGTTTGGTATATCGTGTACTGTCTGAGTCTTCCGGCTATCCACACTAAAGCACAACATAACTTCTTAACTGTGGAGTAATTGCAGTAGCATTTTGTGAACTTTTTGCTTAAGTAGTAGATTACTTGTTCCCCTTTTTCTGACTCACCATGCTATCTTAGTACACAAACCATAGATTTTTCAAAAACTTCCAAGTAAAGGATTAAATGTTGACCGGGCATCGATGGTACCAACACTGGCAGGCTTGACAGATAATGCTTAACTTTATCAAAGGCTTCTTGACATGCCTCATTCCACTCTCCTAGATTTTTTTTTTTGAAGAAGCCGAAAGATAGGGTCTCATTTATCGGTAAGTTAGGATATGAATCTAGCAATAAAGTTCAGTCTCCCTAAAAAGCTTTTCACTTCTTTTTAGGTTTGAGGTGGTGGCATATCCTGAATGGCTTTGACTTTGTTTGAGTCAACTTCAATCCCTTTTTCACTGATTATAAAGCCCAGAAGCTTACTTGAAGTGACTCCAAAGGTACACTTGGCAGGATTCAATTTGAGTTAAAATTTTCATACCCATTCAAAAAGTTTCTGAGGGTCTGTGACATGCTCATCCTTTTTTGTTGACTTGGCAATCATGTAATCAACGTAGACCTCAATTTCCTTGTGCATCATGTCATGGAATAGGGCTACCATGGCCCGCTGATAGGTTGCCCCAGCATTTTTAATTCCAAAAGGGTTGACATTATAGCAAAATATCTCCCACATAGTTATAAAAGTTATTTTCTGCATGTCTTCGGGCGCTATCTTGATTTGGTTATAGCCTAAGAATCCATCCATGAAAGAGAATAGAGAATTCTTGGCCGTGTTGTCTACCAATGTGTCAATATAGGGTAGTGAAAAGTTATCTTTGGGGCTAGCTCGATTTAAATCTCGATAATCAACATGCATTTGTACCTTGCCGTCTTTCTATAGGATTGAGAATATATTGGTGACCCATTCCGAATATTTGGCTACTCCAATAAACCCTGCATCAAATTGCTTCTTAACTTCCTTTTTAATTTTGAGGGGCATTTTTGGCTTCATCTTCCTTAACTTTTGCCGAATTGGTTTGCATCCAGGCTTGATGGGAAGCTTGTGGACCACTATATTGGTGTCTAGTCCTAGCATATCCTGATATGACCAAGTGAATACATCTCGATACTCTTAGAGTAGGTTTATCAGCTTGGTCTTAGTTATCGACTTTATTGAGGTTCTCATTTTAACCTCTTTTCGATCCTTCTGAGTAACCAAATTTATTACTTTCGTTGGGTCTTTATGGGGCATGATCTGCTTCTCCTCTTGCTCAACTAATCGTAAGAGATCTGGCGGTACAAAGCTTTCTTTGAAATCTTCTTCATGATTGACTTTAGTAGTGCCAATCGACTATTCAAGATCGATCTTTAAAAACCATCGAATACATCCATGTCACTATAGTCAAGACACCTGAAAAGGGCAAAGGAACAAACATTACAAAAAGAATACATAAAACTAGGAGATTTAGATAAAAATGAAGCAAAAAGAGTAATGGAGATAAAAAGGTTGAAAAGTGATACATAAAATGATATATGCAAAAGTCATTTCATTGATAATGTTTGATAAAAATGCCCTTTACATAGGACACCCATCTGCCCTTAGGCGAGGACAAGTAGGTTTTCATTTTTGACATTACCTGAAAGGGACATAAAAAGTGCAGGGACTTCTGTCATGACCCTATCATCATAATCAGGTCTTAGTGGGAGAACACAAATTTTATGGCTCAGTATCTTGGAGACAAAGGCTGTTAAATGCTCTATTTATGGATGACTAAGACATTTTTAGCCTTTTGTTTTTTCGATTGGCTTGGATCAATTCATTCTCCCAAACGAAATATCTCATGGAGAGATGGAAGCATTATCAGCTTTGACTACTCCTCTCGACCTAATGATCATGTCATCTCCTAGTATCAGGTCTTCTTTTCTTGCCATTTTCTTGAGTGCGCATTAGCCTTAAATCCTAAACCACTTTTGTTGGCTCGAGTGGTAACTTGTAAAGCTCAGGCCATCCTTTGCAAATTTTTGCCAAGCCTTTTTTAGCACGAGAACCTTTGCCAACAGTCATTTTTAAACTCGAATAGGTACTCTTTGATAGATAGGGTTTGATTATTGGCAATCCTTCTCCCATAAATGTTGCATTGACAAACTTGAAGGATTGGAACAATGAATCTGGTGCATGTTCATTAGGCCCTGTATAGATATCCTCGATGAAAGCAGTGGTGATCATTTATTTTTCTGCTCCAATTATGACTACTTTGTCATCTATCACAAATTTGAGCTTCTGATGGAGAGAAGATAGGATAACTTTGGCAGAATGTATCCATGGCCTTCCTAATAAGTAGTTGTAAGAATGATTAATATCCATAACTTGAAAGTCCACTTTATATGTACATGGGCCTATTTAGAGCTGGATTGTGATATTTCCAATTACTCCACAACATGTTCCATCAAAAGCTCGAACTATGGTGTGGCTACTTTTGATGTTAGACTGATCGACAGGGAGTTTACTTAAAGTAGTCATAGGCATGACATTGAGGGATGACCCATTGTCTTTAAGTACTTTAGGAAATATACGTCCCTTACAATGGGCGGTGATATGCATAGCCTTATAATTGTCCTTGCCTCCAGGTGGGATCTCATCATCAGTGAAGAAAATGTAATTATCGGCCATGATGTTGTTCACCAACTGATCCAACTTGTCCACAGGGACGTCTGAGGGCACATATGCTTTGTTCAGCACCTTCAGTAATGTATTTCAGTGGACCTTTAAATTAAAAAGTTGAGATAGCATAGAAATTTTGGCAGGTTGCTTGCTTAACTGATCCACAATGCAGTATTCACTATGCTTAATGAATTTGAGAAACTTCATGGCTTCTTTTTCATTCACTATTTCTTGACTTTTTTAGTCTCAAGATTCTTTGGTTGGATTTGAGCAGTACTAGTGCTCGAAGATGCATCAACCTTCTGTTTTTCTTGAGCTGGGGGAATGTAACACCTACCACTATAAGTTAGATGACTAATTTCTAATAGTTCCATTACAACAGTTAAAGGAGTTAGTCCTCTGATCATTACTACCTGATTCTTATATTTCCATGGAACAGCTTTATTGCTCTTATACGAGAATGGTTTAGGTACTTTTACAACCAATTTTGGTGTAGATGATGAAGAACTGACCTCAAAACTTGACGTGCCATAAAGAACGGAGTCAATTTCTCTCATAAGGTGGTTTTATGGTTTCATCTCCTATCATGTTATAGATTCAGCAGTAGGTGTGATCTCGTGATGGAATTCTATCTGGCCTTTGTTCACCATTCTTTGAACCATAAACCTAAACTCTTTGCATGTTTGTAAGGTATGACCTATAACCATATGGAAGTCATAAAAGTTGTTAGGATTGTCTTCCAATTTTTCTATTACATTGAGCAATCCACCCTGAACCAATGCTTGCTAGACCAAGAATATTGGCATCCTTGCATCCTCTATGCTTGCCCTTACTTCATGTTGGTTCTTAATGTCGATGACAAAGGATTGGTGGCAACATTTGATTTATGATTTATCCCAAATCGTAAGACTTTTGAGTTAATTAGATTTTGCATATTTTGTTTGAAATACATGCAGTTCTCAATGTCGTGCCTTGCTGCCCTAGCATGGTATTCATAATGGGCATTAGGGTTGTACCATGGCAAGCGTGGCGGCTTATTTTCTGGGACATAGATTGGAGCCACTAAGTGATTTTGGAGCAAGGTTTGGTAAAGCTCCTTATAGGTCATAGGGATAGGATCAAAATATTATCTTAGTTAATTCGCACCTCGATTGCCTGGTGCACTATTAGTTATTTGATTAGTATTTTGGTGGACCTGTGGATGGTAGCCTTGTGGTGGGTTTGATGGGATTGCAAGGGATAGGTTATAAGTGGTGGCATAGATTGGTTGTACAGATATTATGACAGGGTAAGAACATGGCATTCTTGAGTAGCGAGAGTTGGATGCTTGATGCTCTCTTGGTTGAAACGAGCCAACATAATTTATAGCATTGGCCTTTTCTTCCTTCTTCTTACCAGCAATGGCTTCTTACTTGATCCAGCTATTTCCTCGGTGAATATTCTACCACTTTTAATGGCAGCATCGATCATTTCACCAGAGAGAACCAAGTCCACGAATTTCTTGGTGGCATTCCTTATAAGCTTCTCATAATAAGGAGCACGTAAGGTGTGAATGAAAGTAACTGTCATTTCTTTTTCTGTAAAAAGAGGTTGGACTAAGGCTGCTTCTTCTATCCACCTTTGGGTATATTGTCTAAAATTTTTAGTGAATCTCTTTTTGAAATTCATTAAGGAAAATTAATCTAGCGCCCAATCTGACACGTGCTGGTATTGATTTAGAAAGGCTTTAGCCAAGTTAGCCCATGACTAGATTTTCACATTATCTAGCTCGATATACCATTGAGCTACTACCCCAGTAAGGCTATGTTGGAAGCAATGGATAAGGAGCTTTTCATTTTTCTCATATCCGACCATCTTTTGCAAGTACTTTCGGACATGGAGAGAAGGATTAGTCATTCCATTAAACTTTTCAAACTCTAAGACTTTAAACTTTAGGGGAATGACAAGGTTGGACACCAAAGACAGCGATTAAGCATCAAGAACTCCAAACTTATCAGTCCCCTTGATAACTTGGAGGCATTTTTCCAGTAGCTGGAATTTGCTCACTTCTTCTATAGTCATAGTGGACTTTTGACCTTTCATTTTCTCTTGTTCCTCATGGTCAAGAGCTATCAGATCTGCTGATAAGACTCCCACATTCATCCCTTAGGTACTGGAATGAATTGACCTGCCCTAATTGGATTAAGGTAGATAACTGGCAGAGCTTGAGTGGTAGGTAGAGGAGCAAGCCATTGTTTTTGTCTAGGTTCCCCTTAGACAGGTTTTGGATTATTAATAGGGGGACCTTCAACGTTGGGAGAATCACTCCTTGTTTTGGCAGTACTGGTTTACCCCTTTTTTTCATAGAGTCTGTCATTAGTTCCATAAGTCTCACCATCTGAGTTTGCATTTTGCTTTGCTGACAGAGCATTTGGTCTTATGATTCCTTAACCATTAGCTCAAGTCGCTCAATACGAGCTTCATGATCACTCTTCATGATTTGTTTACAGCGTCGCGTGTTGTAGCGATGCAGGATGTTAGGTTTCATTTTCCTAGTTGCCCCGGAGTCCCTTGCACTTTTATGGCCCAATTCTCGTATTAGACTTCTACTTGAAAATGTATTTATTGATGAGCGTTTATAATGTCATGATGAGTTAAGATAATGAATGATTGATGCAAGTTTAAAAAGGTAAAAGTAAATATGCATATGCGTTGGAGACAATTGAATCCTGGAATAGCTTCATTGATAACATTTTTCATAGAGCCCCAAAAAGGTCACTTGTTGAACACTAAACCAGAAAAATTGTCCCAAAATGATAATGGTCATGATAATTATGATGAGATGCTGCACGCATCAGAACATAAACAAAGGGAAATGAGTTAATCAAATGTATAAGAGGCAAATGTAAGAAATTAAAGAATTTGAGAACTCAGCGAAAAATAGTCATAACATGTCTCAACCAAGGTGATGAGATAAGAATCGGGCAGCGTGTCAACATGCAAGATGCAATATGCCTTTCATAAGGTGATGCAATATCTCATTTTAATGGAAAAATAATCGACTAGTGGTGATATTCATTTATAACCACTAATGCAAATGCACGTGAAGCCATGACTGGGATAGCATAATGTCTTGTAGTATAAGACATTATGAATGATGGTTTTTGTTCACCATCACTTATTATACAAAGGTTAGCCATTGTTTGGATGACACGATGGCATACCTTGATAAATGATAGAAATATAGATATGGGTGATAATTATATACTCATTGTCACCGACATAATTATGGTAATGAGGAGTAAAGGTTACGATGTTTCCTTAAGTGACTCTATTCTTCGGGTATTTTAATAGCGTTTTAGTATGGTTTGACATGGTTTAGCTCGTAGGGCTTACTATATGAGGTTTAAGTTGACACCTAAATAAGTATCCGAATTGCTCCTCTATTCGGTAAGGACAGTCGAGGGATCCCGATCCTAAACCTATCATGGGTTTGGCAGAATGAGTTTGATCCATTGGATGTATTTCCCTATGCAAATGCGGAGGGTTACTCATAAGAGACATAGGTAATTTACATCCAGAAAGTTATTGCCATGCCTATGTGAAGGGTTACTCATGAAGGTGGATAGCTCACTTCCTCTTAATGATTGGGTTGTAACCACGCCATAGAGTTTGGTGGGATACTAATACATATGCAAGTGTGCAGCGTGTGATGGGGAAACGATCAAACCTTTGTGTTTACCTCCATATTACCACTTTTATTAAGCTAATAATTAATCAAAAAATAAGACAATCTTGAAAATCATGTTAAACAAAAGATTAGATGACAAAATGACAAAAGGGCCATGGTTAAATAATGACCAAAGATCGAAAAAAACTAGGAACCAAAAAGACATGGCTAGTTATTGGCCTAACTCTTTATACTATCCCTAGTGGAGTCGCCAAGCTGTTGCAACGTACCCTGAGGTGGATCCTTGTAGATCAATGGGTGCACATGACTTAAAATATTTTCCTAACTTGGAAATGTCTTCTTGACCGAGACTGTTCTTTAGCGATGTGATGAGAACGAGAAAGTACGGATTCTTGACTTGTGATACATGAGGGGGACCATAAGACGAATTGCTCATCTTATTGTTCACAGATAGCCATCATGAAATGGCCAATGCTTGGAGTTGCCACCGATCATTTTAGGCTAGGCATGATTGGATGCCTATTGAAACCTATGTTCTAAGTTAGAAATCTTAAAACATCGATCCTGTGGTCTACATAATGGAAAGATTCACCGTTTGGGTTCGAGAGTTAGTTACACGCGATGAGGGATGAAACTCTTCGTGATGCCTAAAATCGGTACCTTACTAGCTATGTCTTATCTCAGTTTTGATTCTTTCAATCTTAACTTGTCACTATTTCGATATAACCCTCTTTAAATGCATGAATCTTGTAAAAGTGATCTAGGCTTTGATAAAAAAATTTAATCTCATATACATCCCAGAAAGATGGGGAATATAGAGATTTTTAATAAAATTGACTTCTGGATTTTACTTTGAAAACGGAATGTTCCACTTTGGGCACTAGAGAGATACCTATACGAAACACTAACTTTAATTTTATTTGGAAACATTTTGAAAATATGAATGTGCATAATCATCATAAAGAAATCGTGTTATTAAGCTAATAAATGAAGTAATCTAACATGGATCATTCAATGCAATGATAAAGAAAAAGAATGGACTATTGGAATTTATCTTGCTATTGACATCGATTATCTAGGAATAATCGAATTGACAATCTTCAAGATGCATCTAGGTTTCTTGATTAACCAATGTTTGTTTGAAATATTCATGGAAATCTGAGAAAAAGGAATGATTAATTTGTAGTTGAAAGATAAGTTGGAGTATCTACTTAGAAAGATGGGGTTCGCGTATCCCTGTGAATGGAAAATAGTTTTTTTTACAAAGGAAGATTTTTAAATCTCGATAATTTTAAGAAGTAGGGTTAGAGTATCCCCTTAAAAGGTCAGGGTTGGAGTATCCCCATGAATGAGAAATCATTTTAACATAGAAAGATTTTCAAATCTTGACAATTTTGAAAAATGGGGCTGGAGTATCCCCTTGAAAGGATGGGGTTGAAGTATCCCCGTGGTTGACATAACTTCATGATTTAGAAAATGGGTAAGCATTCGACGATTTTTGGCAAAAAGATTTATTGTGAATGAGGATGGTAAAGATGTGAAATTTGTTTATGCCTTGATACAAGCCAATAGGGGGTCAAAGCATGTTCTCAAGTTTGATCGGAGCGATACGGAGACCTTCGAATGTCTTGAGACAAAATTCGGGAAAACAACTCAATTTTGATCGAAAAAGAAAATAGGGGATAGCATCGCGCTATCTTGCTTTCTAAATTTATTCTAAATTGGCTCGAAGGATTTAGAAGGTGGACAAGACACCTTTAGAAAGGTGACTCAATGAGGATCATCCTAAAAATATTTCCAATATCCCAAGAAGTCACTTTTTAAGGGAATAAATTTTCAAGCTTAGATTGATTGAGCTACTGGCAGAGCATAGGAGTGACAAGGTGTATCAAAATTTGAAAAATCACCCTAGACTTATTTGATGTCGAAAAATCACAAATAACACCTTTGTAGAAAGGAAATTTCATGAGCATTTTAGGAAAAATGCTAAAAAAATTTGAAAAAATCATTTAGTGGGCCTGAATGGCCCAACCAGAATACATGTTCAGATTCCAAAGGATCTAGATAGTTTAGACTGGAAAAATCATAACTTTCTCATTTGGAATGATCCAGGGGTGAGTAAGATATTGTTTTAAAGATAATTTGACATAATTTGAGAGAAAAATATCAAAAAATTCATTAAAAATAATTTAAGATTTTAAAGTGATTTTTCCAATAGACATGCTGCGAGTAGGGGACAAAGTAAAGCAAGGGATATTTCTTGTTTTCCTTATGTTTATGGGTCTACATTCGATTCATTGACATTCGAACATCCATGACTGATAGGAAAAGCTGGCATAAGCACCAAAACTCATTTGCACAGCCCCAGAGTAGTTTGGGACAATGAAACAGTCCATTAATCATACCACTCAAGATTTTGACTCAAAAATAAGGCACAAACATTTCGAGGATGAGTGTAAAGCCATTTTTGTTGGAAAATCAGAAGATTTAAGCTCGTTTAGCCAAGATTCCAGATTTGGAAAAGCTTAATTTTCCGTAAGATATTTTGCTAGCTTAAAGGAGAATGCTAGGTCCATGCTAATCCTCATTAGTTGAGGTTAACATGCTTAGCTTCGGGGATTTCAAAAATCAGTTTTTGACAGCCATCAAACATGCATTTTGACAAAAAGAAGACAACAAACACACAAGGGGATGGCACATGACATGAATAGGGATGCTAGTCTTACTAATGGCCTAGATAAAGAAAGTGTTGTGCACTTTGACAAAAAAGGTTATGGATGTTGAAAATGACAATGATTCATGCAAGTTAAGGTGTAAATGTCCTTGATATATGTTAGGCTAATGATTTATGCATGGGTTAAGAATAACAAGACGCATGAACATGGCATAAAATGCATGAGCAAGAAATATCAAACAAATGAGGATGAAATGAGGCATTTTTGCACATCCAAGGAGTATTAAAGCATCCAAATCCTATACTACCACAACCAAAAGCCACAATAATGCATGATAATCCTAAAAGGGTCATGGAAACATGGAGAGTTCCCTAAAATGATGAACATGCTGAAAAACAAAAAATGAAAGTGATGAAGTGAGAAGTTATACCAACAAAATTTCATTTCTTGGCCAAATGATTTAATCAGCAGAGATGGCTTGAATTTTTGTCTTTTCCTTGTTGTTAATAAGCAAGAAAAAAAATGATGACGTTTTGGTTCTGGTATGGATGAGGGTGATTTTTGGAGTGTGTAGTGGATGAAAGTAAGTGTTTTGGGTGGTGGGTGAAGAGCTACGGGATTTTGGTTTTCTTGGTGTGTGAATGTGTTTTTGGAAGTGTAAATGAGCTGAAATCAAACCTTTTTATACTGAGATAGAAGTGGTCCATTCATACCAGCCTTTTGAAGCCAAATTAGAGGTGTTTTTGGCCATTTCTCAAATGGGACAAGGTGATGTTAGCATGGTGGCTATAGAGTGGCTGTAAGAAGCAATTTGCTGCCAATGTGATGTGCATAGGGTGGCTGGATTAAATGCTGAAATGCTTTTCCAGCAAATAGGGTGGGTGATGGTGATATTTGTTAACAAGCTAAGAAGTAGGGTGATCATGTGATGTTGACCCTTTTTTTATTCAATTTAGACCTCAAAAAGATGTTATGATTAATTCAAAAGTCTAAATTCATAATCTGATGTGTGCTTTGATCATTCCTTATGAAAAGAAACGAGTTAAAATTGAGTTTTGGATCAATGGTGGACGAGTCAAAAATGCCCGGACCGTGAAAATGGCTTGCAAGTATCGATACATTGCATAATGTGTCGATACATTTGGTCCAAAAACCTTGTGTGTATCAATACAATGATTAATGTATTGATACTATGAACCACTGTATCGATACATGTTAATATGTATCGATACATTCCTTTATGGAATGCATGTTTTGGTCCTGGCATGGTCTAGTATCGATACATGAGGTCCTATATCGATACAGAGGCTTATGTATCGATACATCTACATGTTGTATTGATATAAATGGGGACATATCAAATTTTTGACATTTTAAATTTTTGGCGTGTTAAAGCATTGTATAGATATATGAGAACCATGTGTCAATACATTAAAGTAAAATTATGAATTTTCTCATATCTTTTATTCCCAGATACCTTGGACTATATCATTTGATGCCATATCTTTGCATTTACCTTTGATATGATTCCTAGGCCTTCTTGACATCCTCAAAATACTTTTTTGCTAGGTGACATCCTTAAAATACCTTTGATATGATCATCACCCCCTCTTATGTCTATGCTCTAGATTGCTAAAAATTAGCCCGAACAAAATAAGATGTCTACAAAAGTTCATCCATCAAATGGGTCAAACTTGGATTTCAGTAATAATATCCATTCTTTTTATGATTGGGCACTATAGACAAATTCTCCTTATTGGGATGCATGACATTTCTACTTTAATTTGGTAGGAAAAGCTATTCATTCCACCATTTTCCATAGAATTAAAGTTTATTTGTCAAATGAGACAAATTTGGATTCTCATAATAATCTATATTTTTTTCATGATTTGGCACTATAAACACACTTTCCTTATTGATGCTTTGGTTTGGCATGAAAAGCTTTTCTTTCCACCATTTTCCTTAAAATCAAAGATCGTCTGTCAAATATGACAAACATGGAATCTTAGGATAATCTCCAGTCGTTAGGTGATTAGGCACCATAAACATATTCTCCTCGTGGGGATATATGATATTGATTTTTTTTGCGAGAAAAGTTTTTCATTCCATCATTTTACCCATAATCAAAGTTCATTCATCAAAATGGATAAATTGGAACTCTTGTAACAATATACATTTTTTTGTGATTATATGCTGCAAACACATTTTCCATATTAAGAAACACGAAATTGATGGTTTGGTTATAGAAGAAAAGCTTTTCATTCTAGCATCTTCCTTAAAATCAATGTTCATCCATCAAATGGTACAGACTTGGATTCTCGCAATAGTCTCTATACTTTTGGTGATTAGGCACTATAAAATTATTTTCCTTATTAGGATGCATGATATTGAGGCTTTGGTTTGGCAGGAAAAGTTTTCCACTCAACCATTTTCCTTAGAATCAAAGTTCATCCATCAAATGGGACAAACTTGGATTCTCATAATAATATCCATTCTTTTGGTGATTAGGCATTATAAACACATTCTTCCTCTTAGGATACATAATATTGGTTCTTTTTTTTTTTTTGTGGAAAAGCCTTTTTTTTCCATAATTTTGCTTCGAATCAAAGTTCATCCATCAAATGGGAAAAGCAAGAATTCTCTTAACAACCTTTAATCTTTTTGCGATTGAGCACTATAAACGCTTTCTCTATATTGAGATACATGGAATTGATGGTTTGGTTTACCTGGAAAAGCTTTTCTTTTTGCCATTTTCCTTAGAATCAAAGTTCATCCATCAAATAGGAGAAACTTGGATTCTTGAAAGAATATGCATTCTTTTGGTGATTGGGCACATAAACATATTCTTCTTATTGGGATACATGACATTGATGCTTTTTTCTAGCATGGAAAGCTTCTTTTTTAGAGGGAAAAAATTTTATTTCACCATTTTCCTCAGAATGAAAGTTCATCTGTTAAGTGGGATAGAAATAATCTCTATCCTTTTGTGATTGAGCCCTATGAACACATTATCCTTATTGAGATACATGATATTAGTGCTCTTTTTGGCAGGAAAACCATTTTATTCCACCATTTTTCTTAGAATCAAAGTTCTTCTGTTAAATTTGATAAACTGGAATTCTCAAAATAATCTTTATTATTTTTGTGATTAAGCGCTATAAACACATTCTCCACATTGGGATACATAAAATTGATGGTTTAGTTTGGCTGAAAAATCTTTTTTCCATAATTTTTCTTAAAATCAAAATTCATTCGTTAAATGGGACAAACATGGATTCCTATGATAATCTCCATTCTTGCTGTGATTAGGACTATAAACACATTCTCCTTATTGGGATGCATGACATTGATGCTTTTATCTGGCATGGAAAGCTTTTTTTCGGAGGGAAAAATTTTATTTCACCATTTTCCTCAGAATCAAAATTCATCTGTCAAATGGGACAGAAATAATCTATATCCTTTTGTGATTAAGCCCTATGAACACATTATCCTTGTTAAGATACACGATATTGGTGCTGTTTTTGGTAGAAAAACCTTTTCATTCCATTATTTTCCTTAGAATCAAAGCTATTTTTGTGATTGAGTGCTATAAACACATTCTCCATATTGGGATACATAAAATTCATGGTTTAGTTTGGCTGAAAAAGATTTTCTTTCCATAATTTTTCTTAGAATCAAAGTTCATCCGTTAAATAGGACAAACAATGATTCCCATGATAATCTTCTTTTTTTTTTTGTGATTGGGCACTATAAATACATTCTTCTTATTGGGATGCATGATATTGATGCTTTTGTCTGGCATGGAAAGCTTTTTTTCCATCATATCCTTAGAATAAAAGTTCATCCATTAAATGGGACAAACTTATATTCTTATAATAATCTCAATTCTTTTAATGATTGGACATTATAAACATATTCTCCTCATTAGGATGCATGATATTAATGCTTTTTTTCGTAGGAAAAGATTTTTTTCGTTTGTTTTCCTTAGAATCAAAGTTCATCTAATCAAATGGCATAAATTAGAATTCTCATAATAATCTCTATTCTTTTTGTGATTTAGTGCTATAAAACATTCTTGGAATTGGCATCCTCGAAATTGATGGTTTGGCTTGGTAAGAAGTGCTTTTCTTTCTCCTCATTATCTTTAGAATCAAAGTTCATCTGTTAAATGGGACAAACTTGCATTATCATAATAATCTCTATTCTTTTTGTGATTGGGCGCAATAAACACATCGTCCTCATTGAGATGCATGATATTGGTGCTTTTGTTTAGCAAGAAAAGCTTTTCTTTCCACTATTTTCCTTAAAATCAATGTTCATCCGTCAAATGGCATAATCTTGGATTCTTAGAATAATCTTTAATCTATCAGTGATAGAGCAATTTAAACATATTCTCTATATTGTGATACACGACGTCAATGCTTTGATTTGATAGGAAAAGCATTTTTTCCACTGTTTTCCTTCGAATCAAAGTTCATTCATTTGTCAAATGGGACAAACTTTGATTCTTATAATAATTTTCATTCTTTTGGTGATTGGCACGATAAACACATTCTTCTAATTGGGACCCTCAGATGGGATAAATTTGGATTCTTATAATAATTAACAATCTTTTGGTGATTGGCCATTATAAAAACACTCTCCTTATTGGGACCTTTAGATGGGACAATCATTGATTCTCATAATAATCTACAATCTTTTGGTGATTGGCTATTACAAAAACATTCTTTTCATTAGTATACATGATATTAATGCTTTGGTTAGGTAGGAAAAACTTTTCTTTCCACCATTTTCGTTAGAATCAAAGTTCATTCGTCAAATGGGATAAATTAAAGCTCTCACAATAATCTCTATTTTTTATGATTAAGCACTATAAACACATTCTCCACACTAAGATACATGAAATTGATGGTTTGGTTTAGCTAGAAAAGCTTTTCGTTTCACCATTTTTCTTAGAGTCAAAGTTCATCAATCAAATAGGTCAAATTTGGATTTCCATAAAAATATCCATTCTTTTTGTGATTGGGCACTATAAACAAATTCTTCCTATTAGGATGCATGACATTTCTACTTTGATTTGGTAGGAAAAGCTATTCATTCCACCATTTCCCATAGAATCAAAGTTTGTTTGTTAAATGAGACAAACTTGGATTCTCATAAAAATCTCTATTCTTTTTGTGATTAGGCACTATAAACACGCTTTCTTTATTGGGATACATGATATTGATGCTTCGGTTTGGCAGGAAAATTTTTTTTCCACCATTTTCCTTAAAATCAAAGGTCGTTTGTCAAATGGGACAAACTTATATTCCTAGAATAATCTCCATTCTTTAGGTGATTGGGCACCATAAACAGATTCTCCTCATTGGGATACATGATATTGATTTTTTTACGGGAAAAGCTTTTCATTCCACCATTTTACCCAGAATCAAAGTTCATCTGTCAAAATAGATAAACTAGAACTCTCCTAACAATCTACATTTTTTTTGTGATTGAGTGCTACAAGCAAATTCTCCATATTAGGAAACGTGAAATTGATGGTTTGGTTTTGCATGAAAAGCTTCTTATTCCAGCATCTTCCTTAGAATCAATGTTCATCCATCAAATGGTATAAACTTGGATTATCACAATAATCTCTAAACTTTTGGTGATGGGGCATTTTAGAAACATTTTCCTCATTAGGATACCTGATATTGTTGCTTTTGTTTGGTAGAAAAAATTTTCCTTTCAACCATTTTCCTTAGAATCAAAGTTTATCCCTCAAATAGGACAAACTTGGATTCTCATAATAATATCCATTCTTTTGGCAATTAGGCACCGTAAACACATTCTCCCTATTAGGATACACAATATTGATTCTTTTTTTTGGTGGAGAAGCCTTTTCTTTCCACCATTTTCCTTAGAATCAAAGTTTACCCGTCAAATAGAAAAAACTGGAATTCTCTTAACAATCTCAAATCTTTTTGTGATTGAGCACTATAAACACTTTCTCTATATTGGGATACATGGAATTGATGGTTTAGTTTGCTTGGAAAAGCTTTTTGTTTCACCATTTTTCTTAGAATCAAAGTTCATCCATCAAATGGGACAAACTTGGATTTTTATAAGAGTCTCTATTCTTTTGGTGATTAGGCACTATAAACATATTCTCTTTATTAGGATACATGACATTGATACCTTTGTCTCGCATAGAATGCCTTTTTTTTAAGGAAAAGCTTTTATTTCACCATTTTCCCTAGAATTAAAGTTTATCTATCAAATGGGACAAAAATAATCTTTATTCTTTTGTGATTGAGCCCTATGAACACATTATCCTTCTTAAGATACATAATATTGGTGTTGTTTTAAGCAAGAAAACCATTTCATTCCACCATTTTCCTTAGAATCAAAGTTTGTTCATCAAATTTGATAAACTAAAATTCTTGAAATAATCTTCATTCCTTTATTAAGCTCTATAAACACATACTCCACATTGGGATACATAAAATTGATGGTTTAGTTTGGCTGGAAAAGCTTTTCTTTCCATAATTTTTCCTAAAATCAAAGTTCATCTATTAAATGGGATAAACATGGATTCCTCATAATAATTTTCATTCTTTTTATGATTGGGCACTATAAACACATTCTCCTTATTGGGATGCACGACATTGATGCTTTGGTCAAGCATGGAAAGATTTTTTTCATCATGTTCCTTAGAATAAAAGTTCATTTATCAAATAGGATAACTTAGATTCTCATAATAATCTCCATTCTTTTCGTGATTAGGCACTATAAACACATTCTCCTCGTAATGCACGATATTGATGCCTTTTTTTGGTAGGAAAAGCATGTTTTTCCCTTTATTTTCCTTAGAATCAAATTTTTGTTGGTCAAATGGCATAAATTAGAATTCTCGTAATAATCTTTATTGGTTTTGTGATTAAGTGCTATAAACACATTCTTGGAATTGACATGCATGAAATTGATGGTTTGGCTTGGCAGGAAATGCTTTTCTTTTGCATCATTATCCTTAGAATCAAAGTTTATTTGTTAAATGGGACAAACTTGGATTCCCATAATAATCTCCATTCTTTTTGTGATTGGGCACAATAAACACATTCTCCTCATTGAAATGCATGTTATTGGTCTTTTATTTGGCAAGAAAAGCTTTTCTTTCTAGCATTTTTCTAAAAATCAATGTTCATTCATCAAATAGGACAAACTTGGATTCTCGTAATAATCTTTATTCTATTAGTGATAGGGCACGATAATCATATTCTCCATATTATGATACATGATACGGTGCTTTGATTTGGTAAGACAACTTTTTTTCCACCATTTTCCTTTGAATCAAAGTTCGTTCATCAGTCAAATGGGAGAAACTTGGATTCTTATAATAATCTCCATTATTTTGGTGATGGGGTAAACATGGATTCTTTTAATAATCTACAATCTTTTAATGTTGGCCATTACAAAAACATTCTCTTCATTGGACTTTCAAATGGGACAAACTTGGATTCTCATAATACTATGCAATTTTTTAGTGATTGGCCACTACAAAAACATTTTTTTTCCATTAGTATACACGATATAAATGCTTTGGTTTGCAAGAAAAACTTTTTTTCACCATTTTCCTTAGAATCAAAGTTCATCCGTCAAATAGGAAAACTTAAAACTCTCATAATAATCTTTATTGTTTTTGTGATTGAGCACTATAAACATTATCCACAATAAGATACATGAAATTGATAGTTTGGTTTGGCTGAAAAAATCTTTTCTTTCCTTCATTTTCCTTAGGATTAAAGTTCGTCCATCAAATGTGACAAACGTGGATTCCCGTAATAATCTCCACTCTTTCTGTCATTGGGCACTATAAACAAATTTTCCTTATTGGGATACACGATATTGATGCTTTCATTTGGTAGGAAAAGCTTTCCTTCCCACCACTTTCCTTAGAATTAAGGTTCGTCTATTGCATGGCATCAATTAAAACTCTCATAATAATCTCCACTCTTGTTGTGATTGAGTGCTATAAACACATTCTCCCTATTGGCAGGAAAAGCTTTTCTTTCCACCATTTTTCTTAGAGTCAAAGTTCATCTACCAAGCGGGACAAACATGGATTCCTATAATAATCTCCATTCTTTTTTTCATTGGGCACTATAATCATATTTTCCTCATTAGGATACATGATCTTGATGCTTTTATTTGGCATGAAAAGCTTTTCTTTCCTCCATTTTCCTTAGAATCAAACTTGATTTGTCAAATAGGATAAACTTGGTTTCTCAAGATAATCTCTACTTGTTTGGTGATTGGGTATTATAAACACAATCTCCCCATTAGGATACACGATACTGATGTTTTTTTTGGTAGGAAAAGTTTATTCTTCCACCATTTCCTTAGAAACAATGTTTGTCCATCAAATAGGACAAACTTGGATTCTTGTAATAATCTCCATTCTATTTGTGATTGGGCATTATAAACATATTCTCCATATTGGGATACATAACATTGATGCTTTCATTTGGTAAGAAAAGCTTTTCTTTTCACCATTTTCCTTTAAATCAAAGTTCATCCATTAAATGGAACAAACTTTGATTCTTATCATAATCTCTATTTTTTTGGTCATTAGGCATTATAAATACATTCTCTTCTTTGGGATTAACGATATTATGGTTTTTTTGTGAGAAAAACTTTTCTTTAACCATTTTCCTTAGAATCAAAGTTTCTTTGTCCAATAAGACAAACCTAGATTCTCATAGTAATCTCCAATCTTTTGGTGATTGGGCATCATAAACGCATTCTCCTCATTAGGATTCACAATGCTGATGCTTTGGTTTAGGAGGAAAAGTCTTTTTTTTCACCATTTTTGTTAGAATCAAAGTTTGTTTATCAAATGGCACAAACTTTTATTCTTATAATAATTGTCATTCTTTTGGTGATAAGGCACTATAAAGATATTTTTTATTGGAATTCACGATATTTATGCATTTGTTTGGTAAGAATAGTTTTTCTTCCCTCCATTTTTCTCAAAATCAAAGTTTCTCTGTCAAATAGAACAATTTTGGATTCTTATAATAATATTTATTCTTTTCATGATTAGGCACTATAAATACATTCTACTTATTGTGATGCACGATATTATGCCTTTGTTTAGCAAAAGAAGCTTCTTTTCCACCATTTTCCTCAGAATTAAAGTTTATCTATCAAATAGGACAAACTTGGATTCTTGTAATAATCTCCATTTTTTGGTAATTAGGCACTATAAAGACATTCTCTTCATTGGATACACGATTTTGCTGCTTTAGCTTGGCAAAAAAAGTTTGTCTTTCCCCTATTTTCCTTAGAATCAATATCCATCCATCAAATAGGATAAGCTTGGATCCTCGCAATAATCTTTATTCTTTTAGTGATTGAGCATTACAAATACATTCTTCTTATTGGGATACATGATATTGATCCTTTGGCTCGGCATGGAAAGCTTATCCTTTCATAGTCTTTAAAATCAAATTTCATCCATTAAAAGGTACTGGCTTCGATTCTCACAATAATCTCAGTTCTTGTTGTGGTTAAGAACTATGAACACATTCTCCTAATTGGGATACATGGTTTTAAAGGTTTGATTTGGCAAGAAAATTTTTTCATTCCACTATTTTTTTTAGAATCAAAGTTTGTCTATCAAATGTGGCAAACTTGGATTCTCGTAACAATTTCCATTTTTTTTTATGATTAGGCACTATAAACATATTCTCCTCATTAGGATGCATGATATTGATTCTTCAGCTTGGCCAGAAGCTTTTCTTTCCACTACTTTCCTTGAAGGAAATTCATCTGTCAAATAGGATAAACTTGGATTCTCGTAATAATCCCTATTTTTCATGTAATTGGGCATTATATGCACATTTTCCTAATTAGGATTCACAGTTTGGAAGCTTTGATTTAGCAAGATAAGCTTTTTCTTTCAACCATTTTCCTTAGAATCAAAGTTCATTCGTCAAATGGGAAAAATTTGGATTCTCTAATAAACTCTTATTCTTGTGGCGATTAAGCACTATAAATACACTCTCTTCATTGGGATATACGATATTTATACTTTTGTGTGGAAGGAAAAGCTTTTTTTCCACCACTTTTCATAGAATCAAAGTTCATCCATCAAAATGGGATAAACTTGGATTCTCGTAATAATCTCCACTTTTCTTATGATTGGGCGCCATATACATATTCCCCTTATTGGGATAAATGATTTTGACACTTTGGTTTGGTAGGAAAAACTTTTCTTTCTACCATTTTCCTTAGAATAAAAGTTCATTTGTCAAATGGGACAAACTTGGATTCTCATAATAATCTCCATTTCTTTTGTGATTAGGCACTAGAAGAACATTTTTCTTATTGGGATACACCATATTAACGCTTTGGTTTGGTAAGAAAAGCTTTTCCTTTGACCATTTTCCCTGGAATCAAAATTCATTTATCAAATGTGACAAACTTGGATTCTTATAGTAATCTCCAATCTTTTGGTGATTACTGCCATAGAAACTTGGATTCTCATAATAATCCCTATTCTTTTGGTGATTGGGCATTATAAACACATTATTCTCATTGGGATATGCGATATTGATGCTTTTGTTTGGTAGGAAAATTTTTTGTTTCATGATTTTCCTTAGAATCAATGTTCATCCATCAAATAAGACAAACTTAGATTTTGTAATAATCTCTATTGTTTTGGTGATTGCGCACTATAAACAATTCTTATCACTACGATAGAAAATATTAACGCTTTTGTTTGGTAGGAAAAGCTTTTCCTTCCACCAATTTCCTTAAAATCAAAGTTTGTTTGTCAAATATGATAAACTTGGATTCTTATAATAATCACCATTCTTTTGGTGATAGGGCACTGTAAACACATTATCCTCATTGAGATGCACGACATTAATGCTTTTGTTTGGTAGGAATAGTTTTTTTCCCTCATTTTCTTAGAATTAAAGTTCATCTATCAATTACAATAAACTTGGATTCTTGTAATAATCCCTATTCTTTTGGTGATTAGGCACTATAAACACATTTTTCTCATTAGAATGCATGATATTGATGCTTTTGTTTGGCAGATTCTCGTAATAATCTCCATTCTTTTGGTGATTGGGCATTATAAACATATTCCCCTCCTTCGAATACATGATATTGATGCTTTTTTTGGCAAGAAAAACTTTTCATTCCACTTGTTCCTTTAGCATCAATGTTTATCTGTCAAATAGGACAAACTTGGATTCTCGTAATAATCTCTATGCTTATGGTGATTGGATAAAATAATGACATTCTCTTTATTGGGTACATGATATTGATGTTGTTGCTTGGTCAAAAAAGCTTTTCTTTTCACCATTTTCCTTAAAATCAAAATTTTTTGTTAAATGGGACAAACTTGGATTCTCATAATAATCTGCATTCTTTTGGCGATTGAGCACTATAAAGACATTCTTCTCGTTGGATACACAATTCTGATGCTTTTTCTTGGCAAGAAGAGCTTTTTTTTCCACCATTTTCCATAGAATCAATATCCATTCATTCAATAAGATAAACATGGATTCTTGTAATAATCTTTATTTTATTGGTGATTGGATCCAATAGACACATTCTTTTCATTAGGATGCACAATGTTGATCCTTTAGTTTCATATAAAAAGCTTTTCTTTACACCATTTTCCTCAAAATGAAATTTAATCAATGAAATGGACAAACTTAGATTCTCATAATAATCTCTATTCATTTTACGATTAGGTACTATATACACATTCTCCTCAGTAGGATACTTGGTTTTCATGCTTTGGTTTAGCAAAAAAGGGTTTTTGTTCCACCATTTTCCTTAGAATCAAAGTTCATTTGTTAAATAGAAAAAACTTGGATTCTCATAATAATCTCTATTTTTTTTTGTTATTTGGGCTATGTAAAACATTCTTCTCATTGGGATGCATGATATTGTTACTTTGGTTACGCAGGAAATGTTTTTCTTTCCACCATTTTCCTTAAAAGCAAAGTTCCTTCGTCAAATGGGACAAACCTGGATTCTCGTAGTAATCTCCATTCTTTTGGTGATTAGGCACTACAAGCACATTCTCCTCATTGGGATACACGATATTGAGGTTTTTTTATAGGAAAAGCTTTTCCTCCCACCATTTTCCTTAGACTCAATGTTCGTTAGTCAATTAGGACAAACTTGGATTCTCTTAATAATATTCATTCTTTTTGTGATTAAGCACTATGAACACATTCTGGTCATTGGGATACACGATATTGATGGTTTGGTTAGGCTGGAAAAGTAGCAAAGCTTTTCCATCATTTTCCTTGGAATCAAAGCTCATCCATTAAATGGGACAAACATGGATTCTCGAAATAATATCTATTCTTCTAGTGACTGGGCATTATAAACCAATTCTACTAATTGGGATACACGATACTGATGCTTTTTTAGGCAGGAAAAGTTTTTCTTTCCACCATTTTCCTTAGCATAAAAGTGCGTTCATCAAATCAGTCAAACTCGAATTCTCACAACAATCTCCATTTTTTTATGATTAAGTGCTACAAACATGTTCTCACATTGGGATACACAAAATTGATGGAATGGTTTGGTAGGAAAAGCTTTTCTTTCCACTATATTAAAGTCAGTGTTCATCTGTCAAATGTGGCAAACTTGGATACTTATAGTAATTTCCCTTTTTTTGGTAATAAGGCATAATAAATGGTTTTCCTCATTAGGATGCACGATATTGATGCTTTTGTGAGATAGGAAAAGCTTTTTTTCCACCATTTTCCTTAAAATCAAAGCTTATCTGCCAAATTAAACAAACTTGGATTCTTGCAATAACATCCATTATTTTTGTGATTATGCACTATAAACACATTCACCTTATTGGGATACATGATATTGATGCTTTGGTTTGGTAGGAAAAATTTTTTCTTCCTACCATTTTCCTTAGAATTAAAGTTTGTCCATAAAATGGGACAAACATGGTTTCTTGTAGTAATCTCTAAACTTTTGGTGATTTGGCATCATAAACACATTCTTCTTATTAGGATACATGATATTGATGCTTTGGTTTAGCTGGAAAAGCATTTCTTTCCACCATTTTCTTTAGAATCAGAGTACATCCATCAAATTGGATAAACTTGGGTTCTTGTAATAATATCTATCTATTAGTGCTTGGGCACTATAAACACATTCTTATTTGTAGACACAACAGTGATGCTCTTATTTAGCAGTGAATGCTTTTCATTCCACCAGTTTCCTTAGAATCAAAGTTCATTCGTCAAATAGGACAAATTTGGATTCTCGCAATAATCTCCATTATTTTGGTGATTAGGCAATATAAACACATTCTCCTTATTGGGATACATGATATTGATGCTTTCGTTTGGTAGAAAAAGCTTTTCATTCCACCATTTTTCATAGAATCAAGGTTTATTTGTCAAATCAAACAAACTTGGATTCTCGTAATAATCTCCATTATTTTGTTGATATGGCATAATAAACACATTGTCCACATTGAGATAGATGAAATCGATGCTTTTGTTTAGTAAGAAAAGCTTTTCTTTCCACCATTTTCTTTAGAATCAAAGTTCACATTTCTAATGGAACAAACTTGGATTCTTATAATAATCTCCATTTTTTTTTCATGATTGATAACTATAAACACATTTTCATTATTGTGACACATGATATTAATGCTTTTTTTTACAAGAAAAGCTTTTCTTCTCATAATTTTCCTTCGAATCAAAGTTTGTCTGTCAAATGCGACACATATGGATTCTCATAATAATCTTTATTCTTTTTGTGATTGGGCATATAAACACATTATCCTCACTTGCACAAAATTGTTCTTTGTTTTTGCAGAAAAAGCTTTTATTTCCACCATTTTCCTTATAATGAAAGTTTATCCATCAAATAGGACAAGATTGGGTTCTCATAATAATCTCTATTCTTTTGGTGATAGGGCATGATAAACATATTCTGCTCATTGAGATACATGATATTGATGCTTTTTTTGGCTACTAAAGCTTTTTGTTCCATCAGTTCCCTTAGAATCAAAATTCTAAGTTCATCTATCAAGTAGGACAAACTTGGATTCTCATAAGAATCTATATTCTTTTGATGACTAGGCACTATAAATACAATCTCCTTATTAGGATGCATGACATTGATGTTTTGTTTGGCAAGAAAAGCTTTTTTTTCACTATTTTCCTTAGAATCAAAATTCATTCATTAAATAAGGGAAACTTGAATTCTCATAATAATCTTCATTTTTTTGGTGATTGAGCACTATAAAGACTTTCTCCTCATTGGATACACGATTCTGATGTTTTTGCTTGGTAGGTAAAGCTTTTCTTTCCATCATTTCCCTTAGAATCAATATCAGTTTGTCTAATATGACAAATGTAGATTCTTATAATAATCCCTATTCTATTGGTGATTAGATGCAATAAACACTTCTCTTCATTGGGATACACGATGTTGATGCTTTGGTTTGGTAAGAAAAGCTTTCTTTTCCACTATTTTTTTCCAAATGAATTTTCATCTGCGAAATGGGACAAACATGGATTCCTATAATAATCTTTATTCATTTTGTGATTGGGTAGTATTTACATTCTTCTTGCTGGGATGCATGGTTTTAATGCTTTGGTTTAGTAAAAAATGCTTATTGTTCCCTATTTTCCTTAAAATCAAAGCTCGTCTATTAAATAAGACAAACTTAGATTCTCATAATAATCTCAACTCTTTTTGTGATTGGGCACTATAAAACATTCTCATCACCGGGATGCATGATATTGATGCTTTGGTTTGGTAAGAAAAGATTTTCTTCTACCATATTCCTTAGAATCATAGTTCTTCCGTCAAATGAGACAAACTTGGATTCTTTTAATAATTTCCATTCTTCTGGTGATAGGACACTATAAACAGATTCTTCTCATTGGGATATACAAAATTGATCGTTTTGTGCAGCAGGAAAAGCTTTTGTTTCCACCATTTTCCTTGGAATCAAAGTTTGTTAGCCAAATAGGACAAACTCAGATTTTCATAATATTCTCCATTATTTTTATGATTGGCACTATAAACACATTCTCATCATTGGGATATATGATATTGATGGTTTGGTTAGCTAGGAAAAGCTTTACTTTCCATCATTTTCTTTAAAATCAAAGTTCATACGTTAAATTGGATAAACTTGGATCTCGTAGCAATCTCTATTCTTTTGGTGACTGGGCACTATAAACTCATTCTACTCATTAGGATTCATGATATAAATGCTTTTGTGTTGCAGGAAAAGCTTTTTTTTCCACCGTTTTTTGTAGAATCAAAGTTCATATGCCAAATCGGATAAACTTGGATCCTCATAATAATATCCATTCTTTTTTTCTTGGTTGGGCACTATAAACACATTCTCCTCATTGAGATACATGATATTGATGCTTTGATTTGGTAGGAAAAGCTTTCTTTCCACCTTTTTCTTAGAATCAAAGTTTGTCTATCAAATAGGATAAACTTGGTTTCTTATAGTAATCCCCATTCCTTTGGTGATTGATCACCATAAATACATTCTCCTTATTAGGATACATGATATTGATGCTCTAGTTTAGTCGGATAAGCATTTCCTTCTACTATTTTCCTTAGAATCAAAGTTTATCCATTAAATAGGAAAAACTTGGTTTCTTATAGTAATCCCCATTCTTTTGGTGATTAGGCACCATAAGTGCATTCTCCTTATTGGGATATATGATATTGATGCTTTTATTTGGTCAGAAAGCATTTCCTTCCACCATTTTCCTTAAAATCAAAGTTCATCCATCAAATGGGACAAACTTGGATTCTCATAATAATTTTTATTCTTTTGGTGATAGGGCACTATAAATAGATTCTCCTCACTAGTATGCAAGACAATGATGCTTTTGTTCTTTCTTTTCCACTATTTTCTTATAATCAAAGCTCATCTGCCAAATTGGACAAACTTGGATTCTCGTAATAATATCCATTTGTTTGTGATTGGGCACTATAAACATATTCTCATCATTGGGATACATGATATTGATGATTTGGTTAGGCAAAAAAAGCTTTGCTTTCAATTATTTTCCTTGGAATCAAAGTTTATTTATCAAATGGACAAACTAGGATTTTCATAATGACCACCATTCTTTTGGTGACTAGGTTCTATAAATGCATTTTACTCATTGGGCTCATGATATTGATCTTTTGTGTGGCAAGAAAAGCTTTCTTTTCCACTATTTTCCTTAGAATCAAAGTTCATACGCGAAATAGGATAAACTTGGATTCTTGTAATAGTCTCCATTCTTTTGGTGATTAGGTATTATAAACACATTCTCCTCACTGGGAAACATGATATTGATGCTATTGTGTAGCAGGAAAAGCTTTTCTTTTTGCCATTTTCTGCATAATCAAAGTTCAACCTTCGAATGGGGCAAACTTGGATTCTCATAATAATCTCTAATGTTTTGGTGGTAGGGCACTATAAACATATTCTCCTTATTGAGATACATAAAATTGATGCTTTTGTTTAGCAGGAAAAGCTTTTCTTTGCACCATTGTCCTTAGAATCAAAGTTCACACTTCAAATAGGACAAACTTGGATTTTTATAATAACTTCAATTCTTTTCATGATTGGGCACTATAAACACATTTTCCTTATTGTGACACACGATATTAGTGCTTTTTTTACAATAAAAGTTTTTTTTCCCATAATTTTCCTTAGAATCAAATTTCATCCATCAAATAGGATAAACTCAGATTCTCATAATAATCTCCATTGTTTTTGTGGTAGGGCATTATAAACACATTATACTCACTAGGATACACAAAATTGATGGTTTGGTTTGGCAAGAAAAGCTTTTCTTTCACCATTTTTCTGAAAATCAAAGTTCATCCATTAAATAGGACAAACTTAAATTCTTGTAGTAATCATCATTCTTTAGTGATTAGGCACTATAAAGGCATACTCTTCATTGGGATACACGATATTGATGCTTTTTTTTATAGGAAAATCTTTTTATTCCACTAGTTTCCTTAGAATCAAAGTTCATTTGTCAAATAGGACAAACATGGGTTCTCATAATATTCTCCATTCTTTTGGTGATTGGGCATTATAAACACATTCTCCTTATTAGGATACATGATATTGATGCTTTTGTTTAGTAGAAAAAGCTTTTCTTTGCACCATTTTTCTTAGAATTAAAATTCATTTGTCAAATAGGGGAAACTTTAATTCTCATAATTATCTCCATTCTTTTGGTGATTAAGCACTATAAAGACATTCTTCTCATTGGATACATGATTCTAATGCTTTTGCTTGGTAAGGAAAGCTTTTATTTCCACCATTTTCTTTAGAATGAATATCCATCTGTCAATAAGGCAAAAGTGGATTCCCATAATAATCTCTTTTTTATTGGTGATTGGATGCAATAGACACATTCTCCTCATTGGGACCATGTTGATGCTTTCGTTTGGTAAGAAAAGTTTTTCTTTCCATCATTTTCCTCAAAACGAAATTTCATTCGTGAAATGGGACAAACTTAGATTCTCGTAATAATCTCTATTCATTTTACAATTGGGCAATATATACATATTCTTCTTACTGGGATACACGGTTTTGATTATTTCATTTAGCAATAAATGCTTTTTGTTCCGTATTTTCCTTAGAATCAAAGTTCTTCTATCAAGTCGGACAAACTTAGATTCCTATAATAATCTCTATTCTTTTTGTGATTAGGTACTATCAAACATTTTCCTTATTGGGATAAATGATATTGACGCTTTAGTTTTGTAGGAAAAGCTTTTCTTTCCACCTTTTTCCTTAGAATCAAAGTTTATCCATGTAGATAACTCATTTTGTCTGAGCCAATTTTTGGCATCTTAGGACTTAGGTGAAATAAGATAAAATTAAAAAATAAAAATAAAAACTGGGGACGACTACCGGGTGCCATGTCGATAGGCAAAAAAATTTTTTAGGGAAGGTCTAAAATGTCTATAGGTCATATAAAAAGATATAAAGTGAGGTATTGAAGGCCATTTTTCATGGTGTCATCAAAGTCATTTAAATGAGTATACGGATCAATTTTTCACTATTTATGACCAAGTTATGGTAAGTTAGGGAGCCACAAGTGTGTACAAGATATATTGGTGCATGAGTATTGATACGAGGCCTTCATATTGCCAAAAACTTGAATTTTCACAAGTAGTATCAATACAAAAGGGTATGGTATCAATACCTAAGGTGGGGTATCAATATTTAGCATGTTTATATCGATATAGACCTTGGCAGTAGCTAAAGTTTTAATTTTTGGCAAAATGTATTGATACACAAGCATGAGTATCTATACAAATCTATGGTGTATCAATGCAATCCTTTACGTCTGAAGACTTAAAATAATATTTTGCTCTTAGTATCGATACACAGCTCATTGTATCGATACTCATGGGTAAAAAGTACCTTATGTATCGATACAACATGTTTTGTATTGATACACCAAGGCATTTTTGCCTTAGTGGTTGTATCGATACAACATGTTTTGTATTGATACACCAAGGCATTTTTGCCTAGTTTGAACCACTTTTTAGCCTTCAAAAATCTAATTCAAACATGTTTTATGCACTAAAAAGTTGTCATAAACCATTGTAAACCTTGACTTTGGGCCTGTGAACTAATTTAAACCAATTTTGAAAGCCCAAATAGCCAATGACAACGGCCACCTTCATAAAATATATGATTGTAGGAAAGCATGGCAGGCATATCTCTAGCTATAGGCTGTCACAGCTTTTCTACCTCCCTGCTCAACATGCGAGAACCAATAGAAAGAAAATCAACTGAGCATAGTAGCTAGAGATGTCCCCTAGTGTAAGGGAGAAAGATTAAAAATGCATTTTGTCTCTTAAAGGCATTGGCTAAGCATTAATAAAAGAGACTTCTAGCTATCTAAAGAAGGACCTCCAGCAATCTTAGAAAACTCTCCATCCATTCCTAAAATCCTCGAGCAATCCCCGGCTCCAAAAACTCAACAAAAACACTATTCCATTACCTTTCACCCTCAATCATCCTCTTTCTTGTAGCTCCCTAAAATCACCACTAGAAAACCTTTAAAAACTCAACCTTTCACATACATTCACCCTTAAAACACCCCATCACCAACATATTACCAAAAAGCTCCTTCCTTTCATCATTTTTTGCTAAATAATAGCAAAAAGAGGGCAGGAACTAAGCTTAAAGTCACCACTTTAAGTAGGAAGAAAGAGTTTAAGATTTTTTGGTATATTTTCTACCTTTTCCATACATTTTTTGTTTATATCATCCATTTTATTTTAGTGAGCCCTGCCATGACCCCCCTAAGACTTTTATGCATAATTGTAGCCTTGGTTGCGATAGTCTTAGGATCTTGCTGACCTTTTTGATACCTTGATGTTGTTTGGATATAAAAAATCACCACACTTCATTTTTATCATTGCATAGCCTCTATTCATGCATCTTTTTCCATGCTCTTTCCATATTCACATATCTCATATTTAAATGGTCACTATAACATGTCTTACGTATGTTCATACATTTTCTTGTGTTTTAAGGAGTCTCATAAAATAAAAATGCTATCTTGACAACTCCATCAACTATTTCTTTGCTTAAACATGTTATATCATTTCCATGCACCTTATTTGTCATCTTCTTGCATTTTTATAACCTATTTTCATGTCAAAATGTCATTTTTCTATGTTTGCATGTTTAACCCATGTTTATCTTTATATACACTGCATTTTATTTATGACATCTCCGTTAAAATGCTTGTTTGTTCCTAAAGAACTTGATTTTTAAAAAAATCCCTACGTTAAGTTCATGCTACCTCCGATAGATGAAGAATAGCATGGATTTAATATTTTTAGGAAATTGGTATTCCAATCTTGGGGACAAAATAAATATTTTCGCTTTAGATTCATGGTGACACAAGTTTAATGATGCTTTTTTTAGGCAAAAAACCCTTTTTCAATTGAGAAACACTAAGCCTTGATCTTAAGTTCAACATTTTCATGGCATCATCAACAAGTTATTTCATCATCCCAAACTACTTTGAAATTGTGGACTGAACTCATGAGGCCTGTGTCACTCTTGTCCCTGTGTTATGGATGTTCGAATGTCAATAATACGAGTTTGACCTAAGGAACCTCGAAAATCAAATAATCCCTTATTTTTATCCTGGTTGTATAGAAGTCCAAATTTTAAAAATCACTTTTGAATCACAAAATATTTTTTTATTTTTTATAATATTTTTCTCAGAAAGGGCATCAAATTACTTTTCTATTAGTGCCTTGTCTACCCTTGGATCATCCCAAATGAAGGAGTCATGATTTTTTTTTGAACCTTTATTATCTGAAACCTTTGGAACCAATGTGTAATATTCTATTTGAGCCATTTTGGCCCATTAAATGATTTTTATGAACATTTTAAATATTTTTCTTAAAATGTTCACAAAATTTCATTTCTAGAAAAGTATTCTTCATGATTTAATATTCCAGATAAGCCCAAAATGCTTTTTTCAAAATCCATCATGCCTTTTAATTGTACATCTACCAATGTCAAGACACTCCTAAATTCAAAAATTAGTTTCACCTAGAAAGTAATTTTCTAAGATTTTGCAATATTTTTACATTAAACCTTATCAAGTTACCTTTCCAGTAGTACCTTTTTTACCCCTTGAAGCCTTCAGATGCACACGAAATAAATTTGAGGAAGGAGATGACATGATGTCATCTATTGTTTTTTAACTTAATTTTTGAATCTTTTTTTACCGAAACATTCGAATGTCTCAAAATGCACCCAATTGGTCCCCCTATAGCATAAGCCCTTTAGACTTGGATCACGGCTAAAATACCAGAAAGAATATAACTCCATATTAGGTACCTCTTTCCCCACATTAAAATTTTTGCTACTGAGATACTTGAACTCCATTATATTGAGGCGATTCTCTAACCCTATTTTCAACTTAAAACTTAAATTTTCTTTTTGGATCCACCTTCAAGATTTTTAAGCTTTATCTAAAGCTATAAAAAAATTTTAATTTTGGGATACTCTAACCCCACTACTCCAAGAGGATACTCTAACCCTATTTTTAATCAAAAATTAAAAATTTCTCTTTATTCCTAAATGTTTTTCTAACTCTATCTTCAGGGACACTCCAACCCCGCTTTACCTCAAAAAAATCCAAAATTTTCTTTCAAATGCCTTAAACTATTTTAATTAAAATAATCTTTAACCATCTAAATTACCATTGAATCTAGACCAGTCTTCAAAATTGTCATCCTAGTTACTCTTCCATAATTAAAGGTAATTATGAGATACATTTCAATTATCCGTCCTTTCAACTTTCAGTTGCTTGTGATTGCTTGTTCATGATATTATTATATTTCTTTTTTTCTATCTTACTAACTCATTTCTTTTTTAGTGATTATCGTGCATTCATGTTTAAAATTTGTTTTTTTAAATAAAATTTACAAGATAATGCTTCGTGTTGGTATCTCTTTAGTGCCTAATATTGACATCCAAAATTTTTAAATCCAATCCGGACATCATTTTCCCCAAAATCCCTATGTTTTTTCACATCTCTGAGGCACCTAGGTGAGTTAATTTTGTTAAGAAAAAACTGGATCTAAATTTAGAAAACTTCATGCATTAATGGGAATTATATCTAAATAAAGACTAAATGGAATCCACGTAATTGAGACCAAAGTGAGACGTAGTTAGTAGGTATCGATTTTGGACATAATAGGGATACTAATCCTTCCCCGCACATAACCAACTCTTAAACCCAGTTAACAAAAATTTGGACTTTGTAGACCTTAAAATTGATGTTTCAAGTTTTGTAACTCAAAATATTATTTTCAATAGGAATCCGATCCTACCTAGCCTAAAATAATCAATGATGGCTCTAAGTTTATAGCCACTTCATGGTAGCTATCTAAGACTAATGGATGAGTGATTTACCCTATAATCTCTCTCCTCTTCATATTACTATGACAAATCCAAGTCCCAATCAAGGGAAAAATCAAAGGCTCGACCATTACCAACAATCATTTATTTTAAGTTGAGAATGCTATGCCTTTTAGATTGTCTAAAGTTTTAAAGACAAGCAGGTGGTGATAGCTTGGCAACTCCACTAGGGACCAACTAGAGAGCTGGGTCTATAAGTAGCTATTGCTCACTTAGTTCTTGGTTTTCGATCTCCATAATTATTTACATATAAATTTTTTTTATTTTTGCCTACTAATCTCTATTGTTTATGCTTGTGATTGTTAGGGATTATTTATTCCCGAATAGATGTCAATTTGAATAAATATGGCAATATAGGAGTAAAACAAAAAAAGATTGATTATTTTCCCCAAGATATTTTGCTAACTTTGAGGAAAATGCTAAATCCATGCTAATCCTCATTGGTTAAGGTTAACATGCTTGGCTTAGGGAGATTTTGAAAATCAATTTTTGATAGCCATCAAACATGCATTTTGACAAGGGGAAGACAATAAACATACAAAAGGATGGCACATAACATGAATGGGGATGCTAACTTTACCAATGGTCTAGACAAAGGAAATGTTATACATTTTGATAAAAAAATGTTATAGATGCTGAAAATGCCAATGATTCATGACAAGATGCAAGCTAATGTATAAATATGCTTGAAATATGTTAGGCTAATGATTCATGCATGGATTAATTATAACAAGATGCATGGATATGGTATAAAATGTATGAGCAGAAGCTATCAAAAATAATAAAGGTGAAATAGGGCATTTTGCACATCAAAGGGGCATTAAGGCATCTAAATCCTAAACTACCATAACCAAAAGCCATAATTATACATAAGATCCTAATAAGGTGATGGAAACATAGAGAGCTCACTAAAATGATGAAGATGTTGAAAAACAAAAAATGCAAGTGAGAGAGTAAGTTATGCCAATAAACTTTAATTCTTGGCCAAATATTTGGAGCAATAGAGATGGCTTGAATTTTTCTCTTTTCCTTGTTGTTAATAGGCAAGAAAAAGAAAGAAACAATGAGGTTTTGGCTCTACTATGGATGGGGGTGATTTTCAAAATGTGTAGAGGTTGAAAGTAAGTGCCTTGGGGCTATTTTTGGGTGTAGAATAAAGAGCTACAGGATTTGGTTTTCTTGGTGTAGGAATGTGTTTTGGAAGCTAAAAATGAGCTGAAATCTAACCTCTTTTATTTGAGATACAAGTGGCCTATTTATACCAGCATTTGGAGCCAATATAGAGGTATTTTTAGTCATTTCTCAATGGGGACAAAGTGGTGTCAGCTTGGTGGCTGTAGAGTGGCTATAGGGAGTAACTTACTGCCAATGTGATAGACATAGGGTGGCTGGTTTAAATGCTGAAATGATTTTCTAGCAAATAGGGTGGCTGATGGTGATCTTAGCCAATAAACTAGGGAGGAGTAGGGTGATCATGTGACATTAACCTTTTTGATCTAATTTAGACTTTAAAATAATGTTTTAATAAAGTCAAAAGTCTAAATTCATAATATGATATGGGTTTTAATCTTTTTGGATGAAAAAAAGTTGAAATTAAGTTTTTGATCAATACTGAATGAGTAAAAGATGCTCGGACCATGGAAAATTAGCCTAGTTGCTAAAAAAATTAGCTCAAACAAAATAAGGTGTCTATAGCTACCCTTTTTTGACTGTTGCTGAGAATTAGGAATAGGGCAAAGACAAATAGATACTATTTTGTCTGAGGTGGAATGACGCTCCCTAGAACACCTACAAAAAAAATAAATTATAATTAATTCCACTATGCTAAGTGCAGTTTATTAGTTGTAATCTTGATAGAGGTTTAAGTGAATTTTGTAGGGTTTTCCTCCCTACTAGGGTGTTACATTTTGTAAGGTTTGACCCTCTTATGCAGGTACAGAGTAACATGGATTTTTATGTATCGCTAGCTTGTGCAAGCTTTGACTTAAACTTAGGTGCCACCCACTTATGTGGGCTTCGATTCGAGTGTCGCTAGCTTGTGTGGGCTTTGACTTAGACTTAAGTGCTGCCATCTCATGTTGGCTTTGGCTTGGACTTGGTGCCACCAACTCGTATGGGCTTTGACTCAAAGTAGGTGCCACTAGCTTGTGTGGGCTTTGACTCTAGTGCCACTAACTTGTGCAAGCTTTGACTTAGACTTGGGTGCCACCAAATTGTATGGGCTTCGAAAACGATGCCACTGACTTATGGGCTTTGAATAGGTGCCACTGACTTGTGGGCTTTAAAGGGTGCCACTGACTTATGGTCTTTGAAGAGATGCCACTAACTTGTGGGCTTTAAAAGGTGCCACTGACTTATGGGCTTTAATGTGTGCCACTGACTTATGGCCTTTGAAGAGATGCCACTGACTTGTAGGCTTTAAAAGGTGCCATTGACTTATGGGCTTTTGTAAAGGTGCCACTGACTTGTGGGCTTTAAATGGTGCCACTAACTTGTGGCCTTTAAAGGGTGCCACTGACTTATGGGCTTTGAAAGGGATGCCACTAACTTATGGGCCTTAAAAAGGATGACACTGACTTGTGGGCTTTGAAAAAGTGCTGACACTATTTTTTTATAAAACTTTTAATACAATTTTTTCTTAACAAAAGTTCATGACAAAATTTCCTGATAAAAAGGTTTTGACACTAATTCTTGGCAAAGCTTCTGACGAATGTTCTTGACAAAAGTTTTTGATGATAGTTTCTAGACAATAATTTCTTGACACCGGCCCTTTGACAGTAGTTTCTTGATAAAAAGGGTTTTGACATTAGGGATGAGGAGAAAAAAACCTTACCTGAATGACACTTGGTTTGTGAAGCTTAGAGTACTTAATAAGAATTCCTTGGAGGTTCAGTAAACCTAGCTTGAAGTGATATTGTAAAAATGATGATGTCTGATGGTAATGTGATTGCATGATGTGAAGTCTAATACGGGAGATAGCCATAGTTCTCCTTGTACGTCATTTAGACTCTCATAGGGATGCCCATCCATCCTGGTTCAACCAGGGATTAGAATTTTCTTGATTCCCTTGAGGATTGCAGGTTGTCCCAGCTCCACTGAGGATACGAGAAAAAATATTCTCAAGAATTTGGATTATTACATTTCCTGATTTAGGAGGCTCAATCATTTTCATAACAATTGGAAGGCATCGCCAATAATTTGGAGAACATTTGACCGATTAGGTTGATGTCTTTGGTTTCGATAAGATTCAGATAGAATGCATGAGTTAATTTTTGGTTAGCTTAAAATGGTTTTTCTTGAGATATGGCTTGCGAAATCTAGAAATGGTTTGATGTATGGTGATGTTGAATGGGTGCTTAGAAGCAAACAGTCCATGATTTTGATAATCAAGGCATAGGCAGAGTTCTCGATGTTTTTTTTTTCATTTTGATGCAATATCGAGATGTCCTGATGCATATTTTAGTTGATTATCAAACGTTATCAACTAAATGGAAAGTGCAAAGTGAATTGTATAAGGGTTAAAAGGAACAAGGCAATATTTGTTCATTACAACAAAAAGATACAACTTGGTATGCTATTTGACAAATAAGTGATTCGATGGTAATAAGTAAGATCCCTTGGGCGAAAGATGCCTTTGACAATCATGACATGGATTTTCCTTAAGTGTTTTTTAGGATCTTTCTCGAACAATAAATATGACTAGTATGAGCTGATCTTCAGAAGATCTTTAGGATTGCTTTGCAATGTCCTATAGGTACTCTTAGTTTATGCCCCATCAAAATTGATTTTTTCAAGTCGCCCTTTTAGGTTTTCAACTATAGTTGGGTTGGCTATCCAAATGCCCTTTTCGAATTTTCATCTGGACCCTTTTTGTTTCTTTTTTTTTTTTTGCTCTTTTTCTTTATTATTTACTTTCTTTTTATTTTTGTTTTTTTTTGTTTTCTTATTCTTAAATATGCCTTTTCAGGTTTTCACCCTTTACGTATAGTATTTCTTGATGGAATCTAAGTTGATTGGGTTGGGCAAAACATTGCCATCCCTTTTGTAGAAGATTAAAGCCCTTTCAGAGAAAGCTTGCTTCACAACAGACGATCATTCTCAATTAAGGGTCCACTTGCCCTATGCATTTTTTTGAATTGGAAGGGTCTTCTTCAATACCAATTCACTTGGGTGAAATTTTCATGGGCACATCTTTTTGTCATAGGCTTAGATCATGCATCTTTAATACATTTTACTCTGGCAGATGGCTTTTATGCATTTTTTCGCGATAAGGTTAAGCTACTCGTATCTGTTCTTAACCTATTCAGCTTCTTTAAGTTTGGTTTTCGTCAAGACTATGAGAGAAGGGATCTCAACTTTGATAGGCAATACAACTTCAATCCCATAGACAAGAGAATATGGGGTAGCACCTATGGAAATGTGAACCAAGGTTCGATAGGCGTGAAGTGCAAAGAATAGCTTCTCATGCCAATTTTTGTAAGTTTCGACCATTTTTTTAACTGTTCTTTTAATTTTTTTTTGTTTCTTGCATTGATTGCCACATTTATCTTTAGGCGATAAAGGACAAAATTATGATATTAGATCTTAAACTATGAGCAAACCACTTACATCATTTTATTGTTTAAGTTGCTTGCATTGTCTGTGATGATTTAGTTTGGAAGGCTATATCTGTAGATGATATCCTACTTGATAAACTTACAGATAGTCGATCTAGTGACATTAGCATACGAGGTAGCCTGCACCCATTTGGTGAAATAGTTGATCGCTACCAAGATAAAATGATGCCCATTGAAAGTTTTAGGGGTGATTGGCCTAATTAAATCCATGCCCTACATGGAGAAGGGCCATGGGGCCATCATGGTGTTAGGTGGCATTGGAGGGACATTGATCTTGTCCATATAGATTTGACATTTATGGTATTTTCGGGCATAATTGATGCAATCTACTTCAATGGTCAGCCAGTAATAACCTGCTCTCATGATTTGCTTAGCCATCTGATGTCCATGAGCATGTGTGCCATAAATCCCTTCATGAAATTCTTCTAGGATCTTTTTGGCTTTATGAGTGTCAACGCATCTAAGCAATACTTGATTGCGACTCTTTTTGTATAAGATTTTTCCATAGAGAACAAATCCCAAAGCTAACCTTCTGATAGTCCTTTTATCAATCTCAGTTGCATGTTTGGGATAATGCTGATCCTTGATGTAACGAAGGATGTCATACTACCACAGTAGGCCATCTTTCTCTTTTTTGACACTATAATAATGAACCAAAGTTGTATAAATGCTCATCTAGATGGATACAACGTCTGACTCCTGGTTGACTTTAAATAAGGATGATAAAGTAGCTAAAGCATCAGCTGTTTGGTTCTCTTCTTGAGGTAAGTGTTGAAAACTAATATTATCAAATTCTTTCTTGAGCTTTACTATTAGCTTCCCATATTGCATCAGCTTAGCATCGCGAGTTTGCCACTCTCTTTTTAATTGGTAGATGACAGGGGCTGAATCACTGAACACCTATAATATCTTCGCATTCTTCTCAATGGCTGCTTGAAGCCCTATGACACAAGCTTCATATTCTGTAATATTATTCATGCAGTCAAAATTTAGCCTTACTGTGAATGGATAATGAAGTATTACCCCAATTCCATGTCCTAGAGCATTTGACGCTCCATCAAAATACATCTTCCAAGATTGATCTTAGTTAGAGGCATATTCGTCTTCAAAAATGCACATCAGATCTTCATCTGGGAAGTTAAAATTTAAGGGTTCATAGTCATTTATCGCTCGACTTGCCAAAAAGTCAACTATAGCACTACCTTTGATGGCCTTTTGACTGACATAGGCAATGTCGTATTCAAAAAGTAGGACTTGCCTTCTAGCTAGCCTTCTTGATAGTGTAGGGGCTTTGCATAGATACTTGATAAGATCAAGCCTTACAATCAACCACGTGGTATGATACAGCATGTACTACTTAAGGCTCTTGGTTGTCCACACTAAAGCATAGCATAACTTCCTGACTGCGAAGTAATTGCACTCATATTTTGTGAACTTTTTGTTTAAGTAGTAGATTGCTTGTTCCTTTTTTCCTAACTTATCATGCTACCCTAATACACAACCCATAGACTTGTTGAAGATTGCCAAATAAAGGATTAAAGGTTCATTGGGCATTGGTGGTACTAACATTAGCGAGCTTGACAGATAATATTTGACTTTATTAAAGGCCTTTTGACATGCCTCATTCCACTCTGCTGGATTTTGTTCATGAAGAAGCCGAAAAATGGGGTCGCATTTGTTAGTGAACTGGGATATAAATCTAGAAATATAGTTTAGTCTCCCCAAAAAGCTTCTTACTTCATTTTGGGTTTGAGGTGGTGGCATATCTTGAATGGTTTTGACTTTGTCTGGGTTAACTTTAATCCCTTTTTCGCTGACTATAAAGCCTAGAAGATTACTTGAAGTGACTTCGAAGGTACACTTGCCATGATTTAATTTGAGTTGAAATTTTCATAGCCGTTCAAAAAGTTTTTGAAGGTCTTTGACATGCTTATCCTTTTTCGTTGACTTGGCAATAATATCATCAACATAGACCTCAATTTCCTTATGCATCACATTATAGAGTAGGGCTACCATGGCCCATTGATATGTTGCCCCAGCATTTTTGAGTCCGAAGGGTATTATATTATAGCAAAATGTCCCCCACATGGTAACAAAAGTTGTTTTCACCATGCCTTCGAGAGCCATCTTGATTTGGTTGTAGCTTACGAATCCATCCATGAAGGAGAATATAAAAATTCTTGGTCGTGTTGTCTACCAAAGTATCGATATGGGGTAGCAAAAAGTTATACTTAAGACTAGCTCGATTCAAATCCTGATAATCAACACGCTTTCATACTTTGCCATCTTTTTTTGGGGCTAGAACTATATTGGCAACCTATTCTGGATATTTGGCTACTCCAATAAACCTTGCATCAAACTGCTTCTTGACTTCCTTTTTAATTTAGAAGAGCATTTTCGGCTTTATCCTCCTTAACTTTTGCTAGATTGGTTTACATCTAGGCTTAATGGGAAGCTTATGGACCATTATATTAGTGTCTAGTCCTGGTATGTCTTGATATAACCAAGCAAATACATCCTGATATTCCTAAAGTAGATTTATTAACTTGGTCTTAGTTGTTGACTGTATTGAGGTTTCAATTTTAACCTCTTTTTTATCCTTCTGAGTGCCCCGATTTATTACTTCCATTGGGTCTTTATGGGGTATGATCTGCTTCTTCTTTTGCTCAACTAATCGTAAGAGGTCTAGTGGTATGGAGATTTCTTTGAAATCTTCTTGAAGATCGACTTCACTAGTGCAAATTGACTATTCAAAATTGATCTTCAAAAACCCATTGGACACATCCACGTCATTGTCGTCAGGACACTTGAAAGGGTCAAGAAATAAACATTTCAAAAGGCACGCACACAGCTAAGGGATTTGGATAAAAATGAAGACAAAAGAGTAATAGGGAGAAAAAGGTTGAAAAATGATACACAATATGGAATGATATTTGCAAAAGTTATTTCATTAATAATGTTTGATAAAAAACGCCCCTTACATAGGATACCTATATGCCTTTGGACAAAGGTATGTAGGATTTCACTTCTTAGCATTATATGAAAGGGACAAAAAAAGTACAGGGGCTTCTGTCATGATCCTGTCATCAAAATTAGGTCTTAGTGGAAAGACACGAATTTTATGGCTTGGTATCTTAGAGATGGAGGTTGTTAAGTTCTCTATTTAGGATGACCAAGACATCTTCAGCCTTTTATTCTTCTGGTTGGCTTGGATCAATTTGTCCTCCCGAATGAAATATCTGATAGAGAAACGAGAACATTGTCAACTTTGATTCTTTCTCTCGACCCAATGATCATGCCATCTCTTGGCTATAGATACTCTTTTCTTACTACTTTCTTGAGTGCACATGGGCCTTGAATCCTAAGCCTCTTTTGTTGGCTTGAGTGGTAACTTGTAGAGCTATCCTTTGTAAATTCTTGCTAAGCCCTTTTCCAGCATAGGAACCTTTACCAACGGTTATTTTTAAACTCAAGTGGGTACTCTTTGATAGGTGAGGTTTAACTATTGGTAATCCTTCTCCCATAAATGTTGCATTAACAAACTCAAAGGATTGGAATGATGACTCTGTTGCATCCTCATTAGGCTCTATGTAAATATCCCTAGTGAAAGCAGTGGCAATCATTTCCTCTTCAGCTCCAATGGTGAATACTTTGTCATCTATCACAAATTTAAGCTTCTAATGGAGAGAAGATAGGATAGCTCCGGTGGACTGTATCCATGGCTTTCCTAATGGGCAGTTGTAAGAAGAATTAAAGTCCATAACTTGGAAGTCAACTTTATATATACATAGGCCAATCTAAAGCTGGAATGTGATATTTCCAATTACTCCATGACATGTACCATCAAAAGCTTGAACTATGGTGTGGCCACTCTTGATGTTGGACTGATCGATAGGGAGTTTGCTTAATGTATTTATAGGCATAACATTAAGACTTGACCCACTGTCTATGAGTACTTTAGGCAAAATCGTCCCTTGCAATGGGTAGTGATATGTAGAGCATTATAACTACCCCAGCCTCTAGGTGGGATCTCATCATCAATGAATGAGATATAATTATCGGCCATGATGCTGTTCACTAGTTGATCTAACTTGTCGATGAAGATGTCCAAGGGCACACATGCTTTATTGAGCACCTGTAGTAATATGAAAAATTAGCCTGGTTGCTAAAAAAAATTAGTCCGAACAAAATTAGGTGTCTACAGATGGTGAGGTAAACAAGGCTATCAAAGAGAAAAAACATCTTAAAGAGGATCCTGAAGGTTTGAAGAAAGAGTATGTGGCCCTTACCAAAGCAAGCAAGTCCTAAAGACTTGGAAAGTCATCAATTAAGTGGAAAATGAAAATTACTACTCTCAACAAGGAACTACATTAATGAAGATAAGCAGCTAGGGTAAATAGGGAAAAGCTTGTTAGAACTCAGGCTCTTGCATCAACTTACCAAAAAAAGAATGAATGGTTATAAGCTCGAGTCTGTGGTTTGAGAGCAAACAAGGTTGAAAATGGAGCTCTAGTACTCAGAATATAAGATTTAGAGCATTCTCTTCAAACACCAAGTCAATGCACTAGTGAGAGCCTCTGAACAGAAGGAGCAAGAATGGCTTCAAGTGGTTGATCATGCAAGCTAAAACTATTAAGACCATCATCACCATCTCACAAAGTAAATTCAGGTAGCTCAGTTAGAGGCCAAGAACATGATGACTTAGCCCGATCCCTAAGATGTGATATCTTGCCCATTGGGGCCCATGAGCAAAGACTTACTGTATTTCTTGGACCATGTAATCAGGCAATGTAATCGTATCAGGCATTTTTTAACATAATCTTATGTAATCAGGATAGAAATAAAAGACGCTATTAGTGGAGCTACCTCTTAATCTAATTATCCTTTTTGCATTTGCGTGACTAACCTAATTCTTTCATAGTTTTATTCATTCATTTATCTTTATGATCCAATATTCACTATCATTGCATCAAACATATGCATGAAAATATCATAAAAGCCTAATTCAATAATAATTTAAAGTGAAGGCGCTCTAAAATATGGAACTTATAGCTCACCATCGATGTAACACTCGTAATCATCGAAAAGTGATGGAAAATGATCACTAGGCCTACATTGAAAGACTTGAACTTTCAAGAGTAATCACTCCATAAGAATGAAAAACTGCAAGCTTAGCTTGCTGAGCGAACCCAGCTATTTTCCTACACATTGAAGGAAAAAAGGTAGACAAGCATAGTTAAGGTAAGAAAAGAATCGGCCAATCTTGAAAGTAATTTAAATATTGGTACTAAAGCCACCAATGCCTAGGAAGAGGCATTGCATGGGTAGCATCCTCTTACAGCAAATATCCCACTAACCCAGCCATTCATTTACTTTAATCCTGCAACAACATTCTATTTGATTCAAGGATTTCAAGGCACAAGCTCTTTACCGACAAGGCCTATAGTCCTAGACCTCGATAAGCGAATGGAGTAAGAGAAAACAAATAGGCCTTCAGAAAAAGATAAAAACTTAGACAAGTATCAGTAACTAGAGAAGCACCTTTAAGCTATTGAAGGAAGTAAGAAATTTGGAATTGTAAATGTAGAATCATTAAGGCTAGTTTTGAGTCTCGTTATCCTACCTAAGTTTAAAGTGCCTAATTTTGAAAAATACAATGGGACTACAGACCCCACTACCCAACTTTGTATGTACTATCATAGAATGGTAGGGTATGATGAGAACAAGAAACTACTGATTGTTGCTTGTAGGATAGTCTGACTGGGGCAACACTCTGATGGTATATAGCACTTGATCTTGTAAAAATTCAAACATGGGCAGATTTGGCATAAGTATTCCTTAAATAGTATAAGTATGTGCCTGATTGGGCTCTACATCGCTTCTCCCTTATTAACATGGAGAAGAAATCTTTCGAGGGCTTTAGGCAATATGCCCAAAGATGGAAAGAAGAGGCAGCACAAGCTCATCCCCCTCTAACCAAAAAAGAAATGATGATCATGTTTGTTTAGCACCCTACGATTTCATCACTACGAAAGGCTATGAGAAAGTGCCATAAAAATTGTATCGATATGGTTATATCGAGTGAAATGATTAAGGACACCTTCAATAGCGACATGGTATCCATTAGGGAATCATCTAGGTCAAAAATAGTAAATAAGGGTAAAGAGAATGAGGTGAATTTTGTTGGCGACAATCATGCCAAGATTAATCAAAGTTTGTATCTAGCATAGCCTATGTACTCCTAATCATGTTGAATACAGGTTTTAATCTTTAGTCTGCACCATAATTAGTTTATACCATCAGGTTTGCTCCGGCAATGAGCTTAATGCCATATCCTACTTAAAACACAACCCAGAATGCACAATCGCACAACATAAATAATGTGAGGCTCTAAACAATCAACAAGCACTTTGAGAAAGGAAGCACTTTAAACCACTCCCTTACTCTTATAAAGAGATTTACTTTCGCTTGTTGGTAGGTAAATTACTAGGCCCATATTCACAAATCAAAGATCACCATCGTACCTCAGATGGTATGATGAGAATGCTTATTACGAATGCCACATTAGAGTGCAACGTCATTCTATTTAGAATTGCACTTTATTTAAAACAAAGGTGCAGGGCCTACTAGAGAAAAGAGTGATCAAAGTCAAACAAGGGCCTAATCCAAATATTAGAGCCAATCCATTCCCTATTCATGCCAAGCCGATAGTGAATGCGATAATTAATGAGAAATGTCATTGGCTCAAAAAAGCATTGGAAAAGTCAAAACCCCAATGAGCAAGGTTTGGCAAGCTTTTGTGAAAGCTAGAATAATAATAGATGATAAAAATCAAGGAAAAAATGCCATTGAAACATCATGCTACCACTATTGTCAAGGACACGATTTGCAACATTGCTTATCATTCTTGGAAATGGTCCAAGGGATGATAGACCGATTTAAGATTAAGTTCTATGAAGAGTGGGATGAACATGTTGATCCATCTATTAATGCCATGAATGAGGGGAGGCCTACGATGACTGGGTCTCAAGTTATCTATTTCTTATGGGCATGAAAAAAAGAGCTAATGAAAGTTTTAGGCAATATGCTTTGTGATGGATGGAGGAGGCTGCCTAGATTCATCCTTATTGATGGAAAAAAAGATGATTGTTAGATTCATCAGCATATTACAAGCCCCTTATTACAAAAATATGGTGAAAAGTTTCCCAAAAAACTTTGCGGACACAGTCATACTTTGAGGGATAATCGATAAGTCCATGAAAAATGAATCATGTAGAAAAAATATCTGTAAAGACAAAGGGAAAGAAAAAATAAAGGTAATTCAGCAACCAAAATCCAGTATGGAAGCCATTTCATCTCAAACTCATATTGAGTTAGACCCAAAGAGAATGGTCATTGAAGAAAACTGTGAGATTGTAGAAAACATAGAAGAAGTTAGAATGCCAATGAATTCAGTTTTGCAAATCCAGGTGCAAGTGAAGCTACTTAATGCAGCTGAGAAGATGGAAGAAAGAATTGATAACTTCTATTATTTCCATATTGTTACGGCCATACTTTTCAAATATGCAAAGAGTTTCACGCTATGGTTCAAAAGATGATGAACATAGGTAGTGTTAAATTCTATGATGAAAAACAAACCCCACATATCGAGTCTACAAATGCAACATTGTTTGTCAACATTATAGAAAAAAAGGGCAATCCTTCTTACAGGGTTAGAAGACCATTAACTTTGTACAGCAATCGATTGAAAGCCATAGCCACCCCTGTTTAGCCTACACCAAGGATGATCATTCAACTTCCAACTCTTTTCCTTACAAGGATGATGAGGTGGTTTCTTGGAACTAAGAAAACAAAACCTTAATCATCAAGGAATCTAGTTAGCAAGCAGCAAGCGTAGACCTTTTAGGATCACCTAATTTAGAATGGCAGATGTTATGCCCTAGTAGCATTAAGTGAAATTTAGTAAGAGAACACTAGTCTTAATCCTCAAGCATTGAAATCTACAACTAAAAACTCAAATTCAGTAGTCTTTAAGGAACCAGTGAATGAGAAAGCAGCTACAAAATTCCTCAAGTTCATCAAACACAATGAATACAGCATCGTTGGTTAGTTGAAAAAGCAACCTACCAAGATATATGTGCTGTCATTACTATAAAATTCTAAAGCTCATAGAAATGCCATTCTTAAAGTTTTAAAAGTCAATTAGATCACTTAGTGAGCAACATCACTGTCGATAATTACATATCTTTCAGTGATGATGAAATCCCATATAGAGAGAAAACTATAAAGCCCTTCATATCACTATATATTGTAAAGGCACAATGTTACCTAAGATGCTCATTGATAGCGGGTCAGCTTCAAATGTAATGCCCATGTCATGCTTGAACAAGCTCCCTATTGATGCATCTTATATCTAGAATAGTCATATGATTGTGCGAGTGTTCGATGGAAATTGCTAGAATGTTGTAGGGAAAATTACCATTCCACTTTAAATCAGCCTATGTACGTACAAAGTTGACTTCCATGTGATAGACATTGCTCCATTGTATAATTGCCTACTATGATGGCCTTAGATTCACTCTGCTAGGGCAGTATCATCATTTTTGCACCAAAAGTTAAAATTCATAATCAAGAACAAAGTTATCAGTATCAGAGAAGAAGAAGATATCATTGCTGCTACCTTAAATAATGCTCCATATCTCGAACCTGACAAAGCTATCCTCAAATCCTCTTTCCAATCCATTGAATTTGTTAACACTACTTATGTCAAGGAAAGGCTGCCAATACTTTAGCCTTGCCTTTCAGAGAGTACTCATATGGGTTTAAAGTCAACAGTTGGCAAAGGTGCCAGGCTAGAAAGGAATTCAAAAAGCACCTCCAAAGGATTACTGAATCATTAAAAGTTGTCAACTAGATCACCAAAAAAGGGCTAGGATTCAAGCCCAAGGTGCAGCAAAAAAGAAAACAAGCTCAGAAAAAGCATGAGAAGAGGATGGCCTATTTGTTAGGATGACACATAAAGGATGATCCAATGATAATCCCACCACTTTGGGAAAGTTTCTGCCCAAGGTAACATGTAAATACTGGTTTCGCTAATGCTGTGCTTATATTGAACAAGGCATTCTTGGATGTCTCTATCAGTGCGATTGATAAGCTGGAGATGTCAACCATAAGTCTAGAGCCTAGTCTGTGCCCTTTAGGATTTGTTTCAAGTGTTTGGACTGAAATTGAAATTCATGTACTATTAAAGTCTGTTTCAAAGTAATGCTATAAACTAAACCTACATGCTCTCACCTAAAAGCATTGTAGAATCCTTTGTATGGGCATCTTTATTAAATGTTATCAATGAAAATGACTAAGCATTATGCATTTCATTCATTGTGTTCGTAGCTCTTGTTAACCTCAGACATTTTTTAGATATTTTTCCACCTATATTGTTATTTTTCCATATTTTTAGGTACCTTGATGAAGGTGACATAAATGTTCATGCTGAAATTTAAAAAATTGATTTCCTGCAACTGATCTATGCCAGTGAGGTTGAATTTGAAGAGGATCCTGAAGAGAACCCCATTCCTCTAAACCTACTAAGACTAGTTGACTAGGAAGAAAAATTATATTATCTCAAGAAGAACCCACCGAAACCATGAACCTAGGAATAGAAAAAGACAGAAAGGAAGTCAAAATTGAAACTTCCATAAAACCATCAACTTGAGTCGAATTAATAAGCTTCCTCTAAGAATCAAGATGTGTTCACCTAGTCCCACCAAGACATGCTTGGATTTGATACCAACATTATGGTCCATAAACTTCCCTTCAAACCTGAATGTAGGCCCATATAGGTAAAGCTTAGAAAGATGATACCTAAAATGCTTCTAATGAGTAAAGAAGAAATGAAGAAGCAATTTGAAGCAAGATTTCTCGAGGTAACTAAATATCTTGAATAGGTATCTAATATAGTCCCAGTTCTTAAAAAAGATGGTAAAGTACGGATGTGTGTAGATTATAGGATCTAAATTGAGCCAGTCCAAAAGATAATTTCCTTTTACCTTACATTAATACCAATAGACAACACTACTAAAAATGTATTGTTTTCCTTGATGGATTGGTCTTCGAGCTATAACCAATCAAAATGGCAGCTAAAGACATGGAAAAGACAACCTTCATGACCATGCAAGGTACTTTTTGCTACAAAGTGATGCCCTTCAAACTTAAGAACACTAGGGTAACTTACCAAATGATGATGGTAACATTGTTCCATGATCTCATGCATAAGGAAATTGAGGTCTATGTGGATGATATGATCGCCAAGTTGCCAAAAGAGAGTAAGCATGTGGCTAGTTTGTGAAAACTCTTTAAAAGGCTTCGTAAGTACTAGTCAAGCTAAATCCTACGAAATGGACATTCTGTGCCATATCTGGTAAACTATTAGGTTTAATTATGAGCGAAAAAGCAATAGAGGTTGATCCTAACAAGGTTAAAACCAGTTAAAATTTGCCACTACCTCAAACTCAAAAGGAAATGAGAAGCTTCTTAAGAAGATTAAACTACATAGCTCAATTTATATCTTTGTTGGCCGATAAATGTGATATGATCTTTTGACTGCTTCAAAAACAAAATATTGGAGAATGGAACCAAGAATGCCAATAAGCTTTTGGCAAAGTCAAACATTACCTTTCGAACCCTTCAATACTTGTGCCACTAATGCCCACCCGATCATTTATCTTGTATCTATCAATTCTAGTCAAGTCGATGGGCTGTGTATTAGGATAACATAATGAATCAAGAAAGAAGGAACAAGCGATCTATTACCTGAGCAAAAAGCTTACAGGATATGAAAATAATTATTCATTTATGGAGAAGCTATGTTATGCTTTAGCTTGGATAGACAAAGGTTAAGGCAATATGTGCTGCACCACATTACGTGGCTAATCGCTAAGTTTGATCCCATCATGTATTTGTGCAAAGCTCCCACCTTGTCCAAGAGGTTAGCCAGATGGCAAGTTATACTTTTAGAGTATGATATTGTGTATGTGAACTAGAAAGCCATCAAAGGTAGTGTAACAATAGACTTTCTAGCAAGTTAAGTTAGATGACTATCGGCCTTTAAAGTTTAAGTTTTCAAATGAAAACTTGGTGTGCATATCTGAGGCTGAAAACACCGTCAAGTGTGGGTCATGATGGTAAATTTACTTTGATGGAGTTTCAAACATATTGGGGTATGGAATTAAGGAAATTTTTTCTCGCTAGATGGAAACCGTTACCCTTTCATAGCCAAATTGAACCTTGACTGCACCAACAACATAGCTAAATATGAGGCCTGCATCATAGGTTTCCAAGCAACTATTGAAAAGGGTATTCGAACACTACAAGTCTTCAAAGATTCAGCCCTCATCATTTACCAACTGAAGGGAGAATGACAAATGTGTGATGTTAAACTGATCTACTATGGGAATCTAATACCATCGCTTAAGAAAGAGTTTGATGATATTAGCTTTCAATACCTACCTCGAGAAGAGAACCAAATTACTGATGCCTTGGCCTTTCTATCATCCGTGTTCAAAGTCAATCAAGAATTGGATGCTGTTCCTATTTAAATGAGCATCGATACAACCTTAACACATTGTCAGAATTTTGAAGAAAAGAAAGAAAGTTTGCCATGGTATCATGACATGCTTCAATACATCAAGGATCAACGGTACCCAAAAGATACCACTGAAATTAATAAGAAAACCATCGATGATTAGGCACAAGCTTCATTTTGGATGGTGGGATTTTATACAAAAAAGGCTAGGATCATGTGTTACTCTGATGCATGGATGCCTCTGAAGCCAAAAGAATATTTGAAGAAGTTCTTGAAGGAATTTATGGTAAGCACTCTAATGGGCACCAAATGGCAATATAAGTCATGCAATTGGGCTACTATTTATTGACTCTAAAAAAGGATTGCATTAACTATGCTCAAAAGTGTCACAAATGCCAAATCTATGGTGACAAAATCCATGTTCCATTAACACCTATGCATGTTATGATAGCTTCGTGGTCTTTTTCTATATAGGGCATGGACATGATTGGAGCAATTACCCGTAAGCCTTCTAATAAGCATCGCTTTATTTTGGTCGTAATCAATTACTTCACCAAATGGGTAAAGGCAGCCTCTTATGCCAATGTCACTAGATCTTTAGTGTGTAAATTTATAAAACGGGACATCATTTACAGATATGGTTTTTTCAAACTGATCATCACAGATAATGCCCATAATCTAAAAAATAAAATGATGCAAGCAATCTGCTATCAATTCAAAATTCAAAATTAAAACTCCGTCCCATACCATCCAAAAATGAATATTGCAGTTGAAACAACCAACAAGAATATCAAGATGATAGTTGAAATGATGGTCGAGATATACGAAGATTGGCATGAAAAGTTACCTTTTGCATTACATGCTTATTGCATAGAATTATGAACTTCCATGAGTGCTACCCCATTTTCTTTGGTCTACATCATGGAAGCTGTCTTACCAGTCAAGGTTAAAATCCATTCACTTAGAGTCTTGATGGAATCCCAACTTTAAGAAGCCGAATACGTTAAGAACCGATATAAGCAACTCAATCTTGTTGAAAAGAAAAGAATTAGAGCCATTTATCGTAGATAGTTATATCAAAAGCGGATGATGAGAGGCCATAACAAAAAGGTCTATCATCATCACTTTTAAGAAGGTGACTTGGTGCTCAAACAAATTCTCCTAATCCATAAAGATGCTTAAGAAAAATGGACCCTAAATTAGGAAGGGCCATAAGTGGTAAAACGTGTATTCTTTATAGGAGCCCTAATCTTAATCGAGATAGATGGTATGACCTACCAAACCATGTGAACTTTGATTTTTCTAAGAAATACTATGCCTGAAAGCACTTTAGGATAATAACCTAAAAGGGCATTTTATTTGTCATTCGCCTACCATTCTTCAAAAAGAAAACAAAAAAAACCAGCTTAAGTTGAAAACTCGAAAGGGCAGCTTAAGTGACCATACTCTTTTACCCTTTTATTCATAACTCTGATCAAGACACCAAGTCATAACCTAACCCATTTGTTCTATGCTGACCAAATCCCACTAAACCTCATCCACACCTATACTTGAAAAATGGAAACTACCTAATTTTGAGGTCTCTATCCCACCATAGGGCAATCTAAGGATCTTCTTATTAGTTGACCAACACCAAAAGGATTAATTTCTCGAAAAAAATCTCTAAAGGCACTCAGTGAAGAATTCATGTCATCAACATCAGAACCAGTCAACCAAAAAGATTTCTCTTATCCCTTTTGTATTTCAAAATCTTTCATAATCTTATAAATTTATCACAACTTGTACCTTCTTTTTAGGAATGAAAATACATTTCACAAAATCTTTTTGTAACCCTACATTCCATGTCATATCATGTTTATCATTTAATTTGTAATGTTTGATAAACAAACAAAACTGATAACATGATTTCCTAGCATTACTTGGAATGATAGAACTTTGCAGGAGCTTTGTTTCATGTCTAAAGACTAAGAATGAACTCTTGAGGCCACAATCAGTCTTGCCCTAGGACTCAACCTCTTGAAAATATGCTCAAAACCTCCTCCCAGTAAATGATCATGGACTTTCCATACCTTCGAAGAAAGGATAACCTTAACATTCAAAGCCTCTGGAAATATAGAGCAAAATTAAGCCTTGCATCATTTAGACAGGCATTTGCATCATCATGCATTATGTAGCATTTAGCATCCTATAGGTATCAGCTCTTATAAACAAAAGTTAATTTTATAAGGAACCTAAGGTATAATTTTTTGATTTCAAAGTTCCTCGAAAGGCCTCAGATAATTACCTTTGACCCTACGTGCTTATCAAAACTCACCCAAGAGAGGCATCCAAACTCATTTCCTTCTAGTCCTTAAAGTGCAAGATGCCTTCCCTGACTTATCACAAAGCCTACACAAGCTGGTGGCACCTATGTACCTTAGTCCTCAAAGAGTAGGACGCTTATCAAAGCCCACACAAGCTGGTGGCAACTATCTATCTAAGTCCTCAAAGAGCTAGATGCTTACATATTTTAAAGCCCACATAAGCTGGTGGCACCTACCTACCTTAGTCATTAAAGAGCAAGACGCTTATCTATTTTAAAGCCTATACAAGCTAGTGGCACCTAGCTATCTCAGTCTTTAAAGAGTAGGATGCTTACCTACCATAAAGCTTACATAAGCTGCTAGTACCAACCTATCTTAGTCCTCAAAGAATAGGATGCTTACCTACTTTACACCCACATAAGCTAGTGGCACTTATGTAACTCAATCCTCAAAGAGTAAGATGCTTACCTACCATAGAGCCCACCCAAGCTGTTGGCACCTGTCTACCTTATTCTATAAAAAGCTAGACATTTTTAAAGCCCACATAAGCTGTTAGCACCTATCTACCTTCATCCACAAAGAGCTGGACATTTTTCTTTACCTACCTTAAAGCCTAGACAAGCTGGTGGTACCTATCTACCTTAGTTCACAAAGAGCTAGATGCCTTTTTCTACCTTCCTTAAAGCCTGCACAAGCTGTTGGCACCTACCTACCTTAGTCCATGAAGAGTTGGACATTTTTTTACCTACCTTAAAGTCCACACAAGTTAGTGGTTCTATCTAGCTTAGGCTATAAGGAGCTAGATGTCTTTCTTTATTCACCTTAAAACCCACACAAACTAATGGCACTTATCTACCTTAATCCATAAAAAGCTAGACGTATTTCTTTACCTACTTCAAAGCCTACACAAGCTGATGGCATTTGTTCGGGATTAAACCCAAAAAATAATATAGTAGAAAGGTTAAACCTTACAAAACTCATCAAAATCATTTTTCTACAAGTTATTTAACCCATCTCGATGTGACACTAAATAGCTTTCTACTTCTCTGCGGGCACATGAATCCGTCATCCTATCCAAACAAAATGGTGTCTATTTGTCTTTACCCTATTTCTAATACTCACCAACAGTCGAAAAAGGGCAATTATAGACACCTTATTCTGTTTAGGCCAAATTCTAGAATCCTAGGACTTAGGTGAAAGATGGTAAAAATAGAAAATAAAAATAAAAACTAAGGGATGACTATTATAGACACTTTATTTTGTCTGGGCTAATTTTTAGCAATTTGGAGCATGGACGTTAGAGAGGCAATGATGTCACCCAGCGAAAAAGTATTTTGAGGACGTAAAAAAGGCTTAGGGATCATATCATAGGTAAATGCAAAGATGTGGCATCAAATGACATAGTTCAAGGTATCCGGGGACAAAAGATATGAGAAAATTCAAAATTTTACTTGAATGTATTGATACATGGTTCTCATGTATCGATACATGCTCTAATGTGCCAAAATTTGAAATGTCCCTATTTGTATTGATACAACATGTAGATGAATCGATACATAAGCCTCTGTATTGATACAGACCTCATGAATCGATGCTAGGCCATGCCAGGACCAAAACATGCATTCTGTAAAAAAATGTATTGATACATATCAACATGTAACGATACAATGGTTTATAGTATCGATACAATGTTCATTGTATCGATACACATAAGGTTTTTGGACCAAATTTATCGATACATTATGCAATGTATCAATACATGCAGGCCATTTTCACAGTCCAGGCATTTTTAACTCATCCACCATTAATCCAAAACTCAATTTTAACTCATTTCTTTGCATCAGGAAAGATTAAAACACATATCATATTATGAATTTAGACTTTTAGATTAATCAAAACATATTTTTTAAGTTTAAATTGGATCAAAAGGGTCAAGGTCTTTTGACCACCCTACTTCTCATTAATTGTTGGCCAATGTCACCATCAGCCACCCTAGTTGCTGAAAAATCATTTCAGCATTTAAACCAGCCACCCGATGCACATCGCATTGGCAGCAAGTTACTCCCTACAGCCACCCTATAGCCACCATGCTGACATCACCTTGTCCTCTTTTAAGAAATGGCCAAAAACACCACCAATTTAGCTCTAAAAGGCTGCTATAAATGGACCACTTTTATCTCAGCTAAAAGAGGTTAGTTTCCAGCTCATTTTCACTTCTAAAAACATATTCACACATCAAAAAAACCAAATCACGTAGCTCTTCACTTAGTACCCAAAAATAGCCCTAAAACGCTCACCTTTCAACCTCTACACATTCTAAAAATCACCTTCATCCATTCTAGAACCAAAACCTCATTGTTTCTCTCTTTTTCGTGCTTATTTACAACAAGGACAAGAGGGAAATTCAAGCCATCTCGATTATTTCAACTATTTGGCCAAAGTTAAAGTTTTGTTGGTATAACTTCCTACTCTATCATTTACATTATTTATTTTTTAGCACCTTCATCGTTTTAATGAGCTCTCCATTTTTCCATTACCCTCTTAGGATTATCATGAATTATTGTGGCATTTTGTTGTGGTAGTTTAAGATTTGGATGCCTTAATGCAACTTTTATGAGCAAAATTGCTCATTTCATCCTCATTAGTTTGATATCTTTGCTCATGCATTTTATGCCCCGTCCATGCATCTTGTTATCCTTAGTCCATGTATGAATCATTATCCAAACACACTTTAAGCATATTTACTTGCATGAATCATTGTCATTTTCAGCATCCATAACATTTTCTTGTCAAGGTGCATAACACTTTCTTTGTCCAGGCCATTAGTAAAATTAGCATCCCCATTCATGTTTTATGCCATCCCCTTATATGTTTGTTGTTAAAATGCATGTTTGATGGCTAATAAAAATTGATTTTTAAAACCACCCAACCCAAGCATCTTAACCTTAACTGATAAGGATTAGCATGAACTTAGCATTTTCCTTAAAGCTAGCAAAATATGTTAGGGAAAATTAAGTTTTCCATATCTGGAATCTTGGTTAAACAATCTTAAATCTTCTGATTTTGAAATGAAAATAGTCTTACAATTATTCCATAAATGTTTATGCCATTTTCTTGAGTCAAAACCTTGAGTGGTATGATCAACGAGCTATTTCATCATCCTAAACTACTCTGAGGCTGTATAAATAAGCTTGTGATGCTCATCCCACTCCCTTTAGTCATAGGCATTTGAATGTCAATGACTCGAGTTTAGACCCGTAGATAAAATTAATCCAAATTTGAAAATTTGTTCTCTTGGAATATGACTTTTTGGGATAGTGGGAATATTTTTAGGATGACCCACATCGAGTCACTTTTCTAACGGTGTCTTATCCACCTTCTAAATCCTCCGAATCAATTTAGAATAAATTTGGGAAGCAAGATAGCATGATGCTGTCCCCTATTTTCGATTTTGGTCAAAATCGAGTAGTTTTCTCGAATTTCATCTCGAGATATTTGAATGTTTCTATATCAACTCGGTTAGACTCGAGAACATGCTTCAACCTACCATAGGCTCGTACCAAAGCCAAAATACATTTTGCATCTTTACCATCCTTATTTACAATAATTTCTTTTTCCAAAATTTGTTGAAAGGCTCATACATTCCCTAAATCACAAGGTTTTGCTAACTTAAGTTTTCCAACTCGACTTCTCTAAAAGGTGTCAAATGTATCACTTTTGGGGGTACTCTAACCCTACTTTTTTAAGGGGATGCTCCAACCTCATTTTTTCAAAATTGTCAAGATAAAAAAAACCTTCTTTTGTCAAAATGATTTGTCATTCATAGGGATACTCCAACCCTAACATTCAAAGAGGATACTTCAATCCTACTTTTTAAAATTGTCAAGACTAAAAAAAACCTTTTTTGTCAAAATTATTTATTACCCATGGGGATACTCTAACCCTTTTTTCAACTACAATTAATTTTTTTCTCTCATTCTCAGACGTCTATGAACATGTCAAACAAATCTTGTTTAATCAAAGAACCTAAATGCATCTAAAAAATTATCGATTCAGTTATTCCTAAATAATCAATATCAATTACGAGATAAATTCCTATAGTCCATTCCTTTTCTTTATCATTGCATTGAATGATCCATGTTATGTTACTTCATTTATTGTCTTACTAACATGATTTCTTTGTGATGATTATTTGCATTCATGTTTTCCAATTGTTTCAAATAAAACTAAAGGTAATGTGTCGTGTGGGTATCTCTCCAGTGCCCAAAGTGGAACACTCCATTTTTAGAGTAAAATCTAGAGGTCATTTTTATGGAAAATCTCTATATTCCTTATTTCTTCAGGGCGTGTATGAGATTATATCTTTTTCATTAAAACCTGAATTTGTATTTCTTTAAGATTCATGCATTAAAAGAGATTTATATCAAAATAATGACAAGATAAGATCGAAATAATTAAAACTGAGATAAGACATTGCTAGTAAGATATCGATTTCAGGCATCGCGAAGAGGTTCATATCTCATTATGCATAACCAACTCCCGAACCCGAATGGCAAATCTTTGCATTACATAGACCACATGATCGATGTTTTGAGTTTCAAATCTCAAAACATAGGTTTCAATAAGCATTTGATCATGCCTAACTCGAAATGATCGATGGTGACTCCAAGCATTGACCATTTTGTGATGGTTATCCAAGACCAATAAGATGAGCGATTCATTTTATGGTCCCTTTCCCTGTATCATAAGTCAAGAATTTATACATTCTCATTCTCATCATATCGTCGAAGAAAAGTCTCAATCAAGAAGATATTTTTAAGTCAGGAAAATATTTTAAGTCGTACGCACTTTTAGATCTGCAAGGATACACCTCTGAGGTACATTGTAACAGCTTGGCAACTCCACTAGGTAATTATAGAGAGTTAGGCCAATAACTAGCCGTGTCTTACTAGGTTCTTAGTTCTTTTGATCCTCGATCATTATTTCACCATGACCCTTTTCTTCATTTTGTCAACTAATCTTTTGTTTGATATGATTGTCAGGATTGTCTTATTTTCAAATAATCATTAGTTTAATGAAAATGGTAATACGGAAATAAACAAAAAGGTTTGATCGTTTCCTAGTCATACACTATGCACTTGCATGTGCATAAGTGTCCCGCCAAACTTTATGGCGTGGTTATAACCTAACCATTAGAAGCAAGTAAGCTATCCATCTTCATGAGTAACCCTCCGCATAGGCATGGTAATAACTTTTTGAATGTAAATTACCTATGTCTCTTGTGAGTAACCTTTTGCATTTGTATAGGGAAATACATCCAATGGATCAAATCGTTCTACCAAACTCATGATGGGTTTAGGATCGAGGTCCCTCGACTGTCCTTACCAGACGAAGAAGTAATCTGGATACCTATTTAGGTGTCAACTTAAACTTCATATAGTGACCCCTATGAGCTAAACCATGTCAAACCATAAAAAATGCTTCTAGAATACCTAGAGAATAGGGTCACTCAATGAAACATTCCTAACCTTTACTTTTAATCACCATAATTATGTAGGTGACAATGAGTATACAATTCTCACCCGCATTTTCATTTTATCATTTATCAAGACATGCCATCGTGCTGCCCGAATGATGGCTAACCTTTGTATAAATAAGTAATGATAAACAAAAACCATCGTTCACAATGTCTTATACTGTAAGCCATTATGCTATCCAAGTCATGGCTTAACACGCATTCGTACTATTAAAATAAGATATTGCATCACCTCATGAAGGGCAGATTGTATCCTAGTATATTGAAATGTTGCCTGTTTCTTGTCTCACCACTTTCGTTGAGACATGTTATGAATTTTTGTTCTAAAATTCTTAAATTTTTTATTTCTTTACATTTGTCTCCTACATGTTTCACTAACTTATTTTCCCTTTGTGTGTGTTTTGGTACATGCATCATTTCATCATAACCATCATGACATCATCATTTTGAGATAATTATTCTAGTTCAATGTTTAGCAAAGGGCATCATTTATAGAGCAACAAATTATCTCCATTGTCGAGTTCTTTAACAATGTCAAAACATGGTCAGAAGGTCATCAGTGTCAAGATGGGGACATCCTAAAGCCTAATTACGTCTCAAAAATGTATGAAGAGGTCAAGATCAGCTTTCGTTAGAATGATTGTCGAGAACTGAAGCACATTTGGGACAATTAGGATAGCAACATGAAATAAGCCTTTACTAAAAAGTATGGGGATATAGCTCTCTTACTTCGAGTTTGGTTGGATGATGGCTTGTTGCGAGTAGTGGCACAGTTCTGGAATCCAGCCTAACAATGTTTCACCTTCAACCAACAAGATTTAGTCCCTACTATTGATGAGTACATAGCCCTACTCAACATAGAAAAGGCCAAATCAGACCGAATTTGCTGTAAGGCTCGAATGCCTCCTTCGTTCAAGAAAAGGTTAAGATAAATTCTTGGAGTCGCAGAAGCATGGGTTGATAGTTATGTCAAAGTAAAAGGGAGTAGCGAATCCATCTCTTGGGCCAGCTTAAAAAAGGCAATCGTGAATCTTTTTGATTAAAAGAAAGCTTAAGATGTCTATGCCTTGGCAATCTACGGGCTTATTGTATTCCCAAATACTTTGGCTTATATAGAATTGGCAGTCACAGATTTTTTTCTCGCCTATGTTGTAACATCAAACCTGCTTCCACCATCATCACCGAAACTATCCACTCTCTCAGCTTTTGTAAAAGAATGGGAATAGGAAGGTTTATTAGGTGTGCCTTATTGCTCTAGATATGGTTCCTAGGTTATCTTTGTGTTAGGAAAAGAAAAGTCAGGCAAAATTTTTTCTTCAAGATCAATCTTCTTTCCACGGCATTAGAAGAAGAATGTCATCAAGATAAGACAGAAAAGCATTGGATTAAGGAATTACAAAAAATCAAGGAAAAAAAATCATGTAAAGAGCCCTATGGGTGTTCCCTTAGTTGATTGTGTATAGATGTGGAGACTACACTTGTATGTTGTTCTTGGGATTATAGGGAAATACTAGTTATGCTCTTTTATTGGCATTATGTCAGTTCCAGTGCTAGCAATTCATCTTGTTCTTTGAAGACTTTGGACATTGGGATTTTGAATATGGAGAGCCAATTACAAAGTAAAAGTCCAGTCAGCTTCCCAAGCCTGGAAGGAGGTCCATTGTATGGAAAGATATTGGAAAGGTAGCCCCACCACACCTGGATATAATGAATGGAGGCTCCACCGTATCAACGATCCATTGCCACCATCTAACTCTGGGATACTGCAAATCCCAATAAAAAAACAACCTTGTTAGATCGAGCTACTTAAGAGGGAGTTTAAACGAGAAAAGGTATCCTTTGCCGCATAAATCTCTCGACGTAAGGAGGAAAAGGGCCAGTTAGAGATGGATGCCTATCTTAGGAGCGATGAAATGGATCGAGTCATTAAAGAAAGGGATTGCTTCAAAGATGACCTCGAGAGCCTAACCAAGGATTATGTGACACTTCGAAAAGCTAACAAGTCCCGATGCATTGGCAAGACATCAGTCGAATAGGAAGCGAAAGTTGCCACTCTCAATCATGAACTGAATCAGTGAAAAGAGGAAGTCAGAACTAGCAAAAAAAAAGTTCATGAGGGCATGTGCTCTTCCTTCCACCTACCAATGAAGGAATCAAAGATGCAAGGCCCAAATGCAAGATGCGTGAGCCACCAGGGTTGAAAATGAAGCCCTCATTCATAGAATCCAAAAGTTAGGACAACCTTTTTTAGATCATCAAGGTCCTATCAATGAACTAACAAAGGCTTTCAAGCAACACAAACTAGATTGGCAAGCAATAATCGAGCAAGCATGTCTGACTACCAAGAACAACATCAGCACCTCACTCAACAAGTTTAGATTGCTCAATGACAGGCGGATGACATGATTGAAGTAGATCGATCCATAAGGTGAGACATCACACCTGTTGAAGATCATGAGCAACAACTTTTGGGTTTTCTTGATTGTGTGATTACACGATGTAATCATGTGAGATACTTTTGATGTAATCATGTCATAAAAGAAAAACCCCTTTTGTGACTCTATGAATGATGTTATTGACGAAGCTATTCCAAGAATTAATTGTCTCTAATGCATATGCACATGTAATTTCACCATTTTTTCATTGCACTTGCATCAATCATTCATTATCTTAACTCATTATCACATCATAAATGCTTATCAATAAATATATATATTTTTTAAAAAGTCTAATACGAGAATTGGGCCATAAAAGTGCAAGGGATTCTGAGAGCAATCAGGAACACAAAACCTTACATCATGCACCGCTACAACACATAACGCCGTAAGCAAATCATGGAGAGTAATCATAAAGCTCATATTGAGCAACTTAAGCTAATGGTTAAGGAATCACAAGACCAGATGCTTCATCAGCAATGCAAAATGCAAGCTCAAATCGTGAAACTTATGGAACTAATGATAGCCTCTGTGAAAGAAAAAGGCCAAGCCAGCATTGCTAAAACAAGGAATGACCTCTTAACATTGAAAGTCCCCTTACCAATAATCTAGAACCTGTTTAAAGGGAAACTAGACATGAACAACGGCCCACTCCTACACCTATTGCTCAGGCTCCACCAGTCATCTATCGTAATGCCATTGTGACAGGTCAATATATTCCCAGTACTCAATGGGTGAATGCAAAAGTCTTATCAGCAGATTCGATAACCTTTGATCATGAGGAATCAGAGAAAATAGAAGATTAAAAGTCCACCATGACTACGGCAGAAGTGAACAAGTTCTAGCTACTAGAGAAATGCCTCTAAACTATTGAGAGGAGTGACAAGTTCAGATTCTTGATGCACAATCGCTATCTTTGGTGTCCAACCTTATCATTCCCTCAAAGTTCAAAGTCCCAGAGTTTAAAAAGTTCAATGGAACCACTGACCCTTCTGTCAATGTTTGAATATACCTACAAAAGATGGCCCAGTACAAGAAAGATGAAAAGCTCCTCATCCATTGCTTCAAGCACAGACTGATTGGGGGAGCAGCTCGATGGTATATCGAGCTAGACAATGCAAAAGTCTGATCATGGGCTGACTTGGCTAAGGTCTTTTTGAATTAATACTAGTATATCTCGGATTAGGCACCAGATCAACTTTCTTTGATGAATTTTGAGAAAAAATTCACTGAGAGCTTCAAGTAATATGCCCAAAGGTGGGGAAAGGAAGCAACTCTAGTCTGGCCTTCCCTTACAAAAAAAGAGATGACAGTCACTTTCATCCACACCTTACGTGCTCCTTATTACAGGAAGCTTATAGGAAATGCCACCAAGAAATTCACTGACCTAGTCCTCTCTAGAGAAATGATTGATGCAGCCATTAAGAGTGGTAGAATGTCAGCTAAGGAAATGTCTAGATTAAGCAAAAAGCTTATGGCCAGTAAAAAAAAGGAAGGAATGGCCAATGCCATAAGTTATGCTAGCTCATCTCAACCGAAACAATGTTAAACACCTAACCTTCACTACCCAAGCACGCTGTATTCTCGCCCTATCACCATACCCCTCAGCCAATTAATGCCATAACCTACAACCCATCGTTTACAATCCCATCCAACCCACCACAAGGTTAACTTCTACAAGTCCACCAAAGTACCAATCGAGCAACCAATAATGCACTTAGTAATCGAGGTGCAAATCAACAAAGACAATATTTTGATCCTATCCCTATGACCTATAAAAAGCTCTGCCAGACCTTCCTCCAAAATCATTTAGTGGCCCCAATCTATGTCCTAGAAAAGAAGCCACCCTACCCGCAATGGTGCAACCCTAACGCCCACTGTGGATACCATGTCTGGGCATAGGGCATGACATTGAAAATTACATATCTTTTAAATGATTTATGCAAAATCTAATTAACTCAAAAATCCTGAAGTTTGGGATGAACTAGGGACCAAATGTTACTACCAATCTTTTACCAAACCACACTAAGCCAACTACAAACATGATCGACATTGAGAACAAACGTGAAGTAAAGGCAAGTATAGAGGATGTAAGGATGCTAATGTTCTTGGTCTGGCAAGCATTGATTCAAGTTGGGTTGCTCAATGCAATAGAAAAATTGAAAGACAATCTTGACAACTTCTATGACTTCCACATAGTTATAGGTCATACCCTACAAACATGCAAGGAGTTTAGGTCCATGGTTCAAAGAATGATGAATGAAGGCCAGATAGAATTCTATCACGAGATCACATTTGCGACTAAATCTATCAACATTATAAGAGATGAAACTATGGAACCACCTTATAGGAGAAATCAATTGCTTATTCTTTATGGCAAGCCAAGTTTTGAGGTTTGTTCTTCTACACCTACACCAAAGTTAGTGGTAGAAGTGCCTAAACCATTCCCGTATAAGAGCAAAAAAATTGTTCCATGGAAATACGAGAATTAGGTAGTGATCATCGAAGAACTAACTCCCTCCACTACTGCAATGTGACTATTAGGAGTTAGTCACCTAACCCATAGCAGTTGGTGTTATGCTCCCCCAACTCAAGAAAAATAAAAGGTTGATGCATCTTCAAGCACCAGTGACATTCAGGTCCAAGCAAAGAATTTTAAGCTTGAAAAAGTTAAGGAAGCAGTGAATGAAAGAGAAGCCATGGAGTTTCTCAAGTTTATCAAGCATAGTGAATATTGCATTATAGATCAATTAAACAAACAACTCACTAAGATTTTTATGCTATCTTTGCTTCTTAATTCAGAGTTTCATCGAAATGCATTACTGAAAGTACTAAATAAAGCATATATGCCCTCGGATGTCTCTATAAATAAGTTGGATCAGCTAGTGAACAACATATTGATTGATAATTACATCTTCTTCACAGATGATGAGATCTCACCCAAAGGCAGGGCCAGTTATAAAGCTCTGTATATCACTACGCATTACAAGGGAGACATTTAACCCAAAGTACTTATAGACAATGGGGCGGCCCTTAATGTTATGCCTATCACTACATTAAACAAACTCCCTGACGATCAGTTTAACATCAAAAGTAGCCACACCATAGTCTGAGCTTTTGATGGAACGTGTCATAGAGTAATTGAAAATATCATAATCCAATTTTAAATAGGCCAATGTACATATGAAGTGGACTTTTCAGTTATGGATATTAATCTTTCTTATAATTGCCTATTAGGAAGGCCATGGATATGTTTTGCTGGAGCTGTCCCATCCTCTTTCCATCAGAAGCTTAAATTTGTGATAGATGACAAAGTAGTCACCATCGGAGCTGAAGAAGAAATGATCATCACTACTTTCACCAATGATATCTACATAGAGCCTAATAAAGATGCACTAAATTCATTGTTACAATCATTCAAGTTCATCAATGCTATATTTATGGAAGAAGGATTGCCAATAGTCAAACCCCATCTGTCAAAGGGTACCCACTCGGGTTTAAAAATGATGGTTGGCAAAGGTTCTCATGCTAGAAAAGGGCCTAGCAAAAATTTGCAAGGGATGGCCTAAGCTTTACAGGTCATCACTTAAGCCAAAAAAAGAGGTTTATGATTTAAGGCCAATGCGCACTCAAGAAAGCAGCAAGAAAAGAGGACATGCAACCAGGAGATGACATGATCATTAGGTCAAGAGGGGAAGTCAAAGTTGACAATGTTCCCATCTCTCTATGAGATATTTCATTTAGGAGGCTGAATTAATCGAAGCCAATCAGAAGAGCAAAAAGCCAAAGATGTCTTAGTTATCCTGAACAGGGCACTTAATAACCTCTATCTCTAAGATATCAAGCCACAAAATTTGTGTCTTTCCACTAAGACCTGATTTTGGTGATAAGGTTGACAGAAGCCCTACACTTTTCTTATCCCTTTTATGTAACGTCAAAAAATGACAAGCTACCTGCCGTCGCCCAAAGGCAGATAGGTGTTCGATGTAAGGGGCATTTTTTCTATTAAACATTATAAATGAAATGACTTTTGCATATATCATTCCATATTATGTATCACTTTTCAACCTTTTTGTCTATGTTACTTTTTTGCCTTTATTTTTATCCAAATCCCTTAGTTGTTTGTGTGCCTTTTGCAATGTTTATTTCTTCGCCCGTTCAAGTGTGCTATGATAGTAACATCGATGTTTTTGATGGGTCTTTGAAGATTGATTTTGAACAGTCAATTTGCATTAGTGAAGTTAATCTTGAAGAAAATTTTAAAGAAAGCTTTCTACCACTAAACCTCTTGCAATTAGTTGAGCAAGAGGAAAAGCAGATCATGCCCTATAAAGACCCCATGGAAGTAATAAATTTAGGTACTCAAGAGGATCGAAAGAAGGTTCAAATCGAACCTCAATAAAGTCGATAACAAAGACCATGCTGATAGACCTACTCTAGGAATATCAAGATGTATTTGCTTGGTCATACCAAGACATGCCAGGATTGGACACTAATATAGTGGTCCACAAGCTTCCTATCAAGCTTGGATGCAAACCAATACAGCAAAAGTTAAGGATGATGAAGTCGAAAATACTCCTCAAAATTAAAGAGAAAGTCAAGAAGTAGTTTAATGCAAGGTTTATTGGAGTAGCTAAATATCCAGAATGGGTTACCAATATAGTCGTAATCCCAAAGAAAAATGACAAGGTACGAATATGTGTTGATTATCGAGACCTAAATCAAGCTAGTCTCAAGGATAATTATTCACTACCCTATATCGACACCTTGGTAGACAACACAGCCAAGAATTTTTTGTTCTCTTTCATGGATGGATTCTCAGGCTATAACCAAATCAAAATGGCACCCAAAGACATGGAGAAAGCAACTTTTTGTAACTACGTGGGGGACATTTTGCTATAATGTCATGCCCTTCCAACTAAAAAATGCTAAGGCAACCTATCAGCGACCCATGATAGCCCTATTCCATGACATGATGCATAAAGAAATTGAAGTCTATGTTGATGACATGATTACGAAGTCAATAAAAGAGGATGAGCATGTCACAACCTTCAAAAACTTTTTGAATGGTTACAAAAATTTCAACTCAAATTAAATCCTACCAAGTGTACCTTTAGAGTCACTTAGGGTAAGCTTCTAGGCTTTATAGTCAGCAAAAAGGGATTAAAGTTAACCTAGACAAAGTCAAAGCCATTCAGGATATGCCACCACTTTAAACCTAAAAAAAAGTGAGAAGCATTTTAGGGAGACTGAACTACATTGCTAGATTCATATCCTAGCCTACTGACAAATGCGACCCCATCTTTTGACTCTTTCATAAACAAAATCCAAGAGAGTGGAATGAGGTATGTCAAGAAGCCTTCGATAAAGTCAAATATTATCTTTCAAGCCCACCAGTGTTGGTACTATTGGTGCCCAGTCAACTTTTAATCCTTTACTTGGCAGTCTTTGACAAGTCCATGGGTTGTGTATTAGGGCAGCATGATGAGTCAAAAAAGAAGGAATAAGTAATCTATTACTTAAGCAAAAAGTTCATGGAACGTGAGTGTAATTACTTCATAGTCGAGAAGTTATGTTGTGCTTTAGTGTGGACAGTCGAAAGACTTAGGCAGTACAAGCTGTATCACACCACATGGTTGATTGCAAGGCTCGATCCTACCAAATATCTATGCAAAACCCCTACACTATCAAGAAAGCTAGCTAGATGGCAAGTCTTTTTTTCAAATGCAACATTGCCTATGTCAGTTAAAAGGTTATCAAGAGCAATGCAATAGCTAACTTTTTGGCAAGTCAAGTGGCAGATGACTATGAACCCCTAGATTTTGACTTTTTAGATGAAGATTTAATGTGCATTTTTGAGAATGAAGATGCCACCAACCAAGATCGATCCTGGAAGATATGTTTTGATAGAGCATCAAATGTTCTAGGACATGGAATTAGGGCAATATTGATGTCACCTGATGGGAGTCATTATCCATTCCCAGCAAGGCTAAATTTTGGCTGCACGAATAATATTGCAGAATATAAAGCTTGTGTCATGGGGCTTTAAGCAGCCATTGAGAAAGATGTCAAGATATTATAGGTGTTTGGTGATTCGGCCCTAGTCATCTACCAATTATAAGGAGAGTAGCAAACTCGCGATGCCAAGCTGATGCTGTATGGGAAGCTGATCACAGAGTTCACGAAAGAATTTGATGATATTATTTTGACACTTACCTCAAGAAGAAAACCAAATAGTGGATGCTTTGGCTGCCTTATCATCCATGTTTAAAGTCAATAAGGAGTTGGATGTTGCTCCTATCCAGATGAGCATCTATACAACTCTAATTCATTTTCATAGTGTCGAAAGAGAGAAGGATAGCCTACTATGGTACTATAACATCTTTCATTACATCAAGGATCATCAATATCCTAAACATGCAATCGAGATTGATAAAAGGACTATCAGAAGGCTGGCTATGGTATTTGTTCACGACGGAAAAATCTTATACAAAATGAGTCATGATCAAGTATTACTTAGATGTGTTGACATTTTTGAAGCTAAAAAGATCCTAGAAGAAGTTCAAGAAGGGATTTATCGCACACATGCCGATGGACATCAGATAGCCAAGCAAATCATAAGAGCAGGTTATTACTAGTTGACCTTTGAGAGAAACTACATTAATTACGCTTGAAAATGCCATAAGAGTCAAATCTATGCTGACAAGATCCATATCCCTCCAGTGCCACTTCATGTCATGATGGCCCTATGGCCCTTTTCCGTGTGGGGCATGGTCATGATCAAGCCAATCACCCCTAAAGCTTCTAATTGGCATCGTTTTATCTTGGTAGCGATCGACTATTTCACCAAATGGGTGGAGGCTACCTCGTATGCTAATGTCACTAGATTGACCGTCTGTAAGTTTCTCAAGCGGGACATTATCTGTAGATATGGCCTCTTAAACCAAAACATCATAGAGAATCGAAGCAACTTAAACAATAAAATGGTGCAAGCAATCTACTCACAGTTCAAGATCCAATATCATAATTCTATCCTTTATCGCCCAAAAATAAATGGGGCAGTCGAAGCAGCCAATAAAATATTAAAAGAATAGTTGAAAAAATGGTCAAGACTTACAAAGACTGGCATGAAAAGCCATTCTTTGCACTTCACGCATATCGGACCTTAGTTCACACTTCCATAGGTGCTATCCTATTTGCTCTTGTTTATGGGATGGAGGTTCTATTGCCTATCGAAGTCGAGATCCTTTCTCTTAGAGTCTTGATGGAAACCAAACTTGAAGAAGCTGAATGGGTTAAGAACAGATACGACCAGCTTAACCTCATCGAGGAAAAACACATGAAGGCCATCTGTCATGGTCAAATGTACCAAAGACACATGATCTGAGCCCATGACAATTTCACCCAGGTGAACTGGTATTGAAAAAGATCCTCTCAATTCATAAAGATGCACGGGGCAAGTAGACTCTTTATTAGGAAGAACCGTATGTTGTGAAGCAAGCTTTCTCTAGAGGGGCCCTAATCTTGTCAGAAATGGATGGCAATATCTTGCCCAACCAAGTTAACTCAAATTCTGTCAAGAAATATTAAACGTAACGAGCAAAAACCTAAAGAGGCATCCGTAAAAAAGAGGAAGAAAGTAAAGCAAAAAACACAAAAATGAAACAAAAAAATAAAAAAATAAAAAAATAAGGAAAACAAAAAGGGGTATAGATGAAAATTCAAAAAGAATATATGGGCAACCAACCCAACCATATTTGAAAACCCGCAAGGGCAACTTGAGAAGATCAATTTTGGTAGGACATGAACTGAGAGTACTCACAGGACAATGCAAAGTGATCCTAGAGAAATCTTTTAAAGATCAGCATATGCTAGGCACATTCATTATTTGAGCAAGATTCTGAAAACCACCTAAAGAACATCAATGTCATGATTGTCAGAGGCATCTTTCACCAAAAAAATCATCTTTCTTGCTGTCTTGTCAATTGCTTGTCAAATAGTGTATTGAGTTATGTCCCTTTGTTGTCATAAATAAGTATTGCCTTGTTTCTTCTAACCCCTATACAATTCATATTGTACTTGTCATTTAACTGATAATGTTTGATAATCAACTAAAATATGCATCAAGACATCTTGATATTACATCGAATGGAAAAGAATAGATAGAGAACTCTTCTCATGCCCTGATCATCAAGATCATGCACTTTTCACATCCAAGCACCCACTTGGCATGACCATACACTAAACCATTTCTTGCTTTATAAGCCATATCTCAAGAAAAACCATTTTAAACGAAAGAAAAATTAACCTATGAGTTCTATCAGAATCCTATTAGAGACATCAACCTAATCGGTCAAATAGTCTCCAAATTTTTGATAATGCCTTCCATTTGTCAAGAAAATGATTGAGCCTTTCGAATCAAGAATTGCAACAGTCCAAGTTCTGGAGACTAAATTTTTTGTCATATCCCTAATGGAGCTGGGACAACCTACAATCCCAAGCGGGATTAGGAAAATTTTCATTTATAGTTGAAATAAAGACGATAGCCATCCCTTTGAGAGTCTAAATGATGTACAAGGAGAACTACAACTATCTCTCGTGTTAGACTTCACACCATGCAATCATGATAGCATTTCATATCATGCATTCACATTACCATCTTACATCATCATTTTACAATATCACTACAAGCCAGGTTTGCTAAACCTCTAAAGAATTCTTGGTAAGAACTCTAAGCTTCGCAAACCAAGTGCCATTCAGGTAAGGTCTTTTTCTTCCCATCACTTCATGTCAAAACCTTTTTTATCAAGCAACTATTATCAAAGTGCTAGTGTCAAGATATTGTTGTCTATCATCAAAAAAACTTTTACCTAGAACATACGTTAGAAGCTTTGTCAAGAATTAATGCCAAAACCCTTTTCGATAAGAAATTCTGCCATGAACTTCGGTTAAGAAAAGCTTGTATTAGAAGTTCTATTAAAAACTTTGTCGCTAACTTTTAAAGCCCATAAGTCAGTGGCATTCTTTTAAAAGCCTACAAGTCAGTGGCACCCCTTAAAAGCCCATATGTTAGTGGCACCCTTTTAAGCCCATAAGTCAGTGGCACCCTTTTTAAAGCCCACAAGTCAGTGGTACCCCTTTAAGCCCATAAGTCAGTGGCACCTTTTTAAAGCCCATAAGTTAGTGGCACCCCTTTAAACCCATAAGTCAGTGGCACCTTTTTAAAGCCCACAAGTCAGTGGCACCCTTTTAAAGCCCATAAGTTAGTTGCACCTCTTCAAGCCTACAAGTTAGTGGCACCTTTTTAAAGCCCATAAGTTAGTGGCACCCTTTTAAAGCCTATAAGTCATGGCACCCTTTTTTAAGCCCATAAGTCAGTGGCACCCCTTTAAAGCCCATATGTTAGTGGCACTTCTGCAAAGCCCACATGTCAATGGCATCCTTTTAAGCCTATAAGTCAGTGGCACCCTTTAAAGCCCATAAATTAGTGGCACCTCTTTAAAGCTCACATGAGTTGGTAGCACCCGAGTCAAAGCTCATACGAGCTGGTGGCACCAAAGTCTAAGTCAATACCTACACAAGCTGATGGCACCTGAGTTAAAGCCCACACAAACTAGTGGTAATCGAATCAAAACCTACACAAGCTGGTGGCACCTAGGTTTAAGTCAAAGACCACACAAGTTGGTGGCACCCATAAAAAAATCCATGATACTTCATACCTGCCTAAGAGGGTCAAACCTTAGAAAACCTAACATCTTAGTGTTCTGGGGAGTGTTAGTCCACCCCAAATAAAATAATCTCTATTTATCTTTCCCCTATTCTTGATCCTCAGTAATGTTCAAAGAGGGGCAGCTGTAGATACCTTATTTTGTCCAAGCTAATTTTTAGCAATCTGGAGCAAAGACGTGAGAGGGGGCGATGATTATCGCCTGGCGAAAAAGTATTTTGAGGATTTCAAGAAGGCTTAAGGATCATATCAAAGGTAAATGCAAAGATGTGGCATCAAATGATGTAGTTCAAGGTATCTGGGGACAAAAGATATGAGAAAATTCATAATTTTACTTGAATGTATCGATACATGGTTCTCATGTATCGATATAATGCTCCAATGTGTCGAATTTTGAAATATCCCTATTTGTATCGATACAACATGTAGATGTATTAATACATAAGCCTCTGTATCGATATAGGACCTCATGTATCGATACTAGGGCATGCCAAGACCAAAACATGCTTTTTGTGAAGAAATGTATCGATACATATCAACATGTATCAATATAGTGGTTCAAAACATCGATACAATGGTTCATAGTATCGATACAATGATCATTGTATCGATACAATGTTTATTGCATCAACACACACAAGGTTTTTAGACCAAATATATCAATACATTATGTAATGTATCGATACATGCAGGCCATTTTTACGGTCCGGGCAATTTTGACTCATCCACCATTGATCTAAAACTTAATTTTAACTCTTTTTTTGCATCAGGAAAGATTAAAACACATATCATATTACAAATTTAGACATTTGGATTAATCAAAACATTTTTTTAAGTCTTAATTCGATCAAAAGGGTCAAGGTCATTTGATCACCCTACTCCTCCTTAGTTGTTAGCCAATGTCACCATCAGCCACCCTAGTTGTTGGAAAATTATTTCAGCATTTAAACCAGCCATCCTATGCACATCACTTTGGCAGCAAGTTGCTTTCTACAACCACCCTATAGCCACCATGTTGACATCACCTTGTCCCCTTTGAGAAATGGCCCAAAACACCTCTAATTTGGCTCTAAAAGGCTGGTATAAATGGACCACCTCTATCTCAGCTAAAAGAGGTTATATTCTGGCTCATTTTCACTTCCAAAAACACATTCACACATCGAAAAAACCAAATCCCATAGCTCTTTACTCAGCACCAAAAATAGCCCTAAAACACTCGCCTCTCAACCTCTACACATTCTAAAAATCACCCTCATCCATACCAAAACCAAAACCTCATTATTTCTATCTTTTTCTTGCTTATTTACAAAAAAGAAAAGAGGGAAATTCAACCCATCTCTGTTACTCCAACAATTTGGCCAAAGTTGAAGTTTTGTTGGTATAACTTTCTACTCTATAATTTACATTTTTTGCTTTTCAGCACCTTGATCATTTTAGTGAACTCTCTATATTTCCATTACCCTTTTAGGATTATCATGCATTATTATGGCATTTGGTTGTGGTAGTTTACGATTTAGATGCCTTAATGCCCCTTTTATGAGTAAAATTCCTCATTTCATCATTATTAGCTTGATATCTCTTGCTCATGCATTTTATGCCATGTCCATGCATCTTGTTATCCTTAATCCATGTATGAATCATTAGCTAAACACACTTCAAGAACATTTACACATTAACTTGCATGAATGATTATCATTTTTAGTATCCATAACATTTTCTTGTCAAAGTGCATAACATTTTCTTTGTCTAGGCCATTAATAGAATTAGCATCCCCATTCATGTTGTATGCCATCCCCTTGTATGTTCGTTGTCAAAATGCATGTTTGATGGCTGATAAAAATTGATTTTGGAAACCCTCCAAGCCAAGAATGTTAACCTTAACTAATAAGGATTAGCATGGACTTAGCATTTTCTTTAAAGCTAGCAAAATATCTTGGGGAAAAATAAGTTTTCTAGATCTGGAATCTTGGTTAAACAAGCTTAAATGTTCTGATTTTGAAATGAAAATGGTCTTACAATTACTGCCTAAATGTTGTGCCTTTTTCTTGAGTCAAACCCTTGAGTGGTATGATCAACGAGCTGTTTCATCATCCCAAACTACTCTGGGGCTATGCAAATGAGCTTGTGACGCTCATGCCACTCTTTCCCTTCAGTCATAGATGTTCGAATCTCAATGACTCGAGTTTAGACCCATAGACAAAATTGATCCAAATTTGAAAATTTGTTCTCTTGGAACGTGGCTTTTTGGGATAGTGGGAATATTTTTAGGATGACCCTTATCGAGTCACCTTTCTAACGGTGTTTTGTCCACCTTCTAAATCCTTCGAATCAATTTAGAATAAATTCAGGGAGCAAGATAGCACAATGTTGTCTCTTATTTTTGATTTTGGTCAAAATCGAGTTATTTTCTCGAATTTCATCTTGAGACATTCAAATGTCTCTATTTCAACCTGGTTAGACTCGAGAACATGCTTCAACCTCCCATAGCCTCGTACCAAGGCACTAGCACATTTTACATCTTTGCCATCCCCATCCACAATAATTTTTTTCGCCAAAACTTGTTGAAAGGCTCATACATTCCCTAAATCACAAGGTTTTGCTAACTTAAGTTTTCTAACTTAACTTCTCTAAAGAGTGTCAAACATATCACTTTTAGGGGCACTTTAACCATACCTTTTTGAGGGGACCCTCTAACTCTTTTTTTTCAAAATTATTGAGATAAAAAAAATCTTCTTTTTTCAAAATGATTTGCTATCCATAGGGATACCCCAACCCTAACTTTTTGAGGGAATATTTCAGCCCGGCTTTTTAAAATTGTCAAGATTAAAAGAAAGCTCCCTTGTCAAAATTATTTGTTACCCATGGGGATACTTCAACCTTACCTTTCTGAAGAGATACACCAACCCTATTTTCAACTGTAATTAATTTTTTCTCTTAATCTCAGACTTCTATGAATGTGTCAAACAAATCTTGTTTAATAAAGGAACCTAGATGCATTTCGAAAATTATCGATTTGGTTATTCCCAAATAATCGATACTAATTATGAGATAAATTCCAAAAGTCCATTCCTTTTCTTTATCATTGCATTGAACAATCCATGTTATGTTACTTAATTTATTATCTTACTAACATGATTTCTTTGTGATGATTATTTGCATTCATGTTTTCCAATCATTTCAAACAAAAGTAAAGGTAATATGCCGCGTGGGTATCTCTCCAGTGCTCAAAGTGGAACATTCCATTTTCAAAGTAAAATCTGAAGGTCATTTTTATCAAAAATCTCTATATTCCCCATTTCATTGGGGCATATATGAGATTATATCTTTTTCATCAAAACCTAGATTTGTATTTCTATAAGATTCATGCATTAAAAAAGGGTTATATCGAAATAACGACAAGATAAGATCGAAATAATCAAAATCAAGATAAGACATAGCTAGTAAGATGCTGATTTCGGCATCGTGAAAAGGTTTGTACCTCATCATGCATAACCAACTCCCAAACCTAAACGGTGAATCTTTGCATTACGTAGATGATGGCATCGATGTTTTAAGTTTTGTATCTTAAAACATAGGTTTCAATAGGCATCTGATCATGCTTAACCCAAATAATTGGTGGCAACTTCAAGCATTGACCATTTCGTGATGGTCATCCAAGACTAATAAGATGAGCGATACATCTTATTGTCCCTTTCCCTGTATCATAAGTCGAGAATCCATACATTCTAGTTCTCATCAAATAACCAAAAAAAAGTCTTGATCAAGAAGATATTTCCAATTCAGGATAATATTTTAAGTCGTACCCATTCTTAGATCTGCGAAG
>JBBYHO010426392.1:0-23326 GCA_038382025.1 Adansonia gregorii
TAAATAAAACAAGTGAAGGCATTTAACCACCAATCTTCCTTTTTGTTTTTGACTGGGCAACCATAACTAAGGGGGGCCTCTTGGCTATTGCTAATTACTTGCTAAATCCATTTTCTCCCTCGCGCCCATTCCGCCTTTTTTCTCTCTCCCTCTCGTCTTCTCTGATTCTCTCTTTCTCTCATTTTTTTTTTTCTGAAAGAACTTTTCATTTTTCAAATTTTTTTTTCTAATTTTCTCCACATTCTCCATTTCTTTGACATTCTTATTTTTAATTGATATTTCCAACGGGAAGCTTCAAATTTGAAGCGAACTGATCCATTTTTCACAGGTAAGTTCATCATCTTTTGAATTATCCATCACATTGTTATATTTTTGAGAAGTATTCAATTCAATGAATGTTAAACTGTGATCTCTGCATTTATAGCAATTCTTTATACCTCCATTAGATTGGATCGGTCTTTTCTTGTTTCCTTATATCTCTCATTAATATTAATTTGTTAATTTCAATGCCAGCATATCCATTCGTCAATGTCAGACATTTCCTTGTTTTCTTATTATAATTCGGGCAATATTTGTATTTTTGAATATATTCACTCTTCATGAGCTAGGTCCGGGACTTCTTGTTATATCTTACTCTTTGATTCAAGTTTGAATTTCTTTTATCTGTGTGATTTGAGTTAGCTGGACGCAGCAGGGAAATTGTATTGTGATTTTTATTAATAGGTAAAGAATTTTATATTCTTTGTTTAATTTATTAAGTTTTAATGTTGAAAGTCAAGCATAGGGTTCTGTTTGGCTTCATTATTTTTTGTTTTGTGCTGAAAGAGTAATTTCTCAAGGTCGATGCTTGTGTGTCCTTAGTGCGAGATTTGCAGTTCTAAGAATTAACTGGAGAGGCTGTTAGTTAGTTCTCATCTTTTTTATTTATGTTTTTGCAGGTGAAGTTAAGTGTAAATGATTCAAATGGATATTTAATAGGTCTTTAAAGTAATAATACAATGGATGAAGAAGAAGAAAAGAAGTGTGGTGAAACTTTGGTAAGGGGTTTTGATGCTCCTGAAGTAGCTTCTTTTGTGGAGGATACAATAGGAGGATCTCATCAAGATCGTGTTAATGTTACTGGTGGTGAGGAAGCTATACTAAAAAATGATATTGCAGTTCCACTGGGGGTTCATTCTGCTACTGTAATTGGGGATGAGGACCAATTTGATCCTGTATCTTTAGAAAATCAAGAAAAAGCTGCTGTGGAGTCTCATGGTGATTGGGTGGACTCAAATCGATCCTCAAATTTGGATTATGAGAAACACTCTTCCGGCGGGTTTGAGGAATACTCTCAACATCTAACTAAGACATATGGGATGGAGTATGGTTCTTCCTCAGTTTCTGAACCATGGCATGATTGTTCTTCTTCAGGTCCTGGACTTGAAAAACAAACAGATTATGTTTTTTATGCTGATTCTGATTACTCTCCCCTAGGTTCACCAATAAAGCCTAAATCAGAAGCTGCTATGCCAAATGTCTCCCCTGAAATATTGCATTTAGTGGATTCTGCCATCATGGGGAAGCCTGAAAGCTTGGAGAAGCTGAAGAATATTGTAAGTGGGGCGGAGACTTTTGGAAGTAGCGAAGATATGGAGAGCATTCCTTTCTTGGTTGTTGATTCACTTATTGCCACAATGGGTGGAATTGAAAGTTTTGAAGAGGATGAGGACAACAATCCCCCAAGTGTGATGCTAAATTCTAGGGCTGCAATTGTGGCAGGTGAGCTAATTCCTTGGCTTCCCTGGAAAGTAGATAGTGACATTCTCATGTCTGCCAGGACACGGATGGTTAGAGGCTTGCTGGTTATATTACGGGCTTGTACAAGAAACAGGGCGATGTGCTCTACGGCTGGTTTATTAGGAGTTCTTTTGAGGTCAGCTGAGAACATTTTTGTTCAGGATGTTGGCTCAAAAGATCAGATGAAATGGGACGGAACTCCCTTGTGCTATTGCATCCAACATTTGGCGGGGCATTCACTTAGTGTTATTGATTTGCACAGATGGCTTCAGGTCATTACAAGAACACTTACTACCATTTGGGCACCTCGCTTGATGCTTGCATTAGAGAAGGCGGTGAGTGGGAAAGAGTCTAGGGGACCAGCATGCACGTTTGAATTTGACGGTGAAAGCTCTGGCTTGCTCAGTTCTGGAGAAAGTCGTTGGCCATTTACCAATGGATTTGCCTTTTCAACATGGATTTACATTGAATCATTTGCAGATACATTAAACACAGCAACTGCTGCGGCTGCTATTGCCGCTGCTGCAGCAGCCAAGTCAGGAACATCATCAGCTATGTCTGCTGCGGCCGCTGCCAGTGTGCTTGCTGGTGAAGGCACAGCACATATGCCTCGTTTATTTAGTTTCCTATCGGCTGATAATCAGGGAATAGAGGCATACTTTCATGCACAGTTTTTAGTGGTGGAAAGTGGGAGCGGAAAAGGAAAGAAGGCTTCTTTACATTTTACTCATGCATTCAAGCCTCAATGTTGGTATTTTGTTGGATTGGAGCATGTATTCAGGCAGGGACTTATTGGTAAAGCAGAGAGTGAATTGAGATTATATATCGATGGATCATTGTCTGAAAGTCGTCCTTTTGAATTTCCTCGCATCTCCAAGCCGCTTGCGTGTTTTTGCATTGGGACAAACCCCCCTCCTACAATGGCTGGCTTACAGCGCTGTCATCGTCAGTGCCCTTTATTTGCTGAATTGGGTCCGGTATATATATTTAAGGAACCGATTGGGCCAGAAAGAATGGCACGTATGGCTTCTAGGGGAGGGGATATGCTACCTTCTTTTGGTAATGGCGCAGGACCTCCTTGGCTAGCCTCAAATGATAATGTTACAAGAATGGCACAGGAAAGTTATCTATTGGATGCTGAAATTGGAGGCTGTCTTCATCTACTCTACCACCCTTCTCTTCTCAGTGGGCGATTCTGCCCAGATGCTTCTCCTTCTGGCACAGGTGAGTAGATTTGTCATTTTTTTTAAGAATAAATATATTCTTCCTTAATTTCAGAATGACATGACTTTTTAGCATGCGATTTTCGATTAACAGATTCCAATCAAGTGTTTCTGAATAAAAAGCGCTCCTTGTGTGGGCATACTTGGTTCTTATCCTATGCTCTTTTTTGTTTATCCATGTTATTGTATCGGAGCATGGTTTACAAGATTCAGGAGAGAAGAGATATTGTTATAATCTTAATCTTATTTTCCTTCCTCCCTTTGTCTGTGTGCTGTTTCAAAGTGCTATGAGCATGTGGAATGCTTCTGTATTTAGATATGCTTGTTCGTTTTCCCATAACTTTTTCCCCTCTCGCAGTGCATGCATAAGTGGTGGAGGAAGGGTTCATAGCTGGGTGCATGACATGTCAGTTTACTTGGCTGTGCATGTAAATTCATCTGCTGCTCTGGTCCCATATTTTCATGTATTATATATTGTTTTACATGACCTTTTTCATTTTTTTTTCTGGGTTAAATTCAGTTATGGACAATGCAATATCTTTTCCCAGATGAATAGAGAAAGAATTGTCTATGTTTATATCAGTTTCTTCAATCATGGCTTTCATTTTTGTATTCCTTCCTATTCTGCATTGTATTTATTCTTGGAATTTGTTGCCCCTTTTCTTTCTTTGGTCTAGAAGAATTAGTCTGTTATTGGTAAAATTACCAATTTATGGTGATTCAGGTATGGTGCGCAGAGCTGCTGAGGTTCTTGGGCAAGTCCATGTTGCAACACGGATGAGAGCTGTAGAGGCTCTCTGGGCTTTAGCTTATGGAGGTCCCATGTCTTTACTTCCTCTGGCAATTAGCAATGTGCATAAAGATAGCTTGGAGCCAGAACAGGGGAGTCTTCCGTTGTCTTTGGCTACAGCTTCCCTTGCTGCACCAATATTCAGAATTATTTCTGTCTCCATTAATCACCCTGGGAACAATGAAGAGCTATGTCGTACAAGGGGACCTGAGATTCTGTCAAGAATTTTAAACTATCTTTTACAAATCTTATCTTCTCTTGGTGCTGCAAAGCATAATGGGGTTGGAGATGAGGAGCTTGTTGCTGCCGTTGTTTCCATATGTCAATTTCAGAAGCATAATTATGGACTTAAAGTGCAGCTCTTCAGTACACTGCTTTTGGATCTTAAAATTTGGAGTTTGTGCAGCTATGGGCTCCAAAAGAAACTCCTATCGTCACTTGCAGATATGGTCTTCACAGAGTCATCAGTCATGCGAGATGCCAATGCTATGCAGATGCTTCTTGATGGCTGCAGAAGGTGCTATTGGACAAAACGTGAAAAGGACTCCCTGGATACTTTTTCCCTAAACGATGATTCCCGCCCAATGGGTGAAGTGAATGCTTTGGTTGATGAACTTTTAGTTATCATTGAACTTCTAATAGGAGCGGCATCACCTACAATGGCTGCAGATGATGTCTCTTATTTACTTGGATTCATGGTTGATTGCCCACAATCTAACCAGGTGAGCTCTTGTTGTTTTCTGATTTACTTTCACTAGTGCCTTTCTGAAGACGTGCAGTTCATTTTTTTCATAATAATTTTTGATAAAATATGAACTGCATGTATGTTTAAGAATGTTAGATCATATTAAAGCATGAGTATCTTTGTGGTGGTTTGCTATCTTTCTAATTAAATTAACTTGTGAAAGCACCTTAATTTTTAAAGCCGTAAACATTCTGACAAGGATGTACTTAAAATTGTTTTTATTTCTACTCTGTTATGAATTTTGCTTATATATAACTTTTATGCTATTGGAGTTTCCATTTTTGGATCAGGATATGATCAAGCACTCACGTGGTTACGCATGCTTGACTCATATTACTGGCTGATATTGCATGGTATCTTGTATGTGCTATTTTCTTACTGTTTTACTAGAAAAATGACTCGCTAGCATTTCTTTCAGGTTGCTAGGGTGCTAAATTTGATCTACAGGCTAGTGGTACAACCAAATATGACCAGAGCTCAAACATTTGCAGAGGCATTCATGGGTTCTGGTGGGATAGAAACACTCCTTCTCCTCCTGCAACAAGAAGCTAAATCTGGTGATGACCATATTCCTGAAACTAGCAATAAGGCTGATGAAAACTTGTCTGTTCAAAGATCTGAACCACAAGGAGATAGTGGTAGTAGGTTTCAAGGATGCTGTCTGGATGAAGGTTCTCTGAAGGAGAGGAATCAAACTTCTCAAAAGAATGATTTTGAATCCCAACACCTTGACGGTGTTAGTGGCGTTCTGGCCGTTTCTCCTAGTGTGAAATTGGAAAGGATGTCATCTGTTTCTGAAAATACTTTTATGAAGAATTTGGGTGGAATAAGTCTTTCAATTAGTGCTGAAAATGCAAGGAACAATGTTTACAATGTTGACAAAAATGATGGAATTGTTGTTAGGATCATTAGGCTGTTAGGTGCTTTAGTAGCAGGGGGGCATCTGAAATTCGGTTCACGTGTGTCTTCTGAGATAACTAGCAGCCTTTTTGGTTGTGCAGTAAATGATGCAGGTGGTGGTATGTTTGAAGATAAAGTTTCTCTTCTACTTTTTGCTTTGCAGAAGGCTTTCCAGGCTGCTCCTAATAGGCTTATGACAAGCAATGTGCATGCAGCCTTATTGGGGGCCTCGGTATGATAAAACTCTTTTTCTTCAGTAATACCTTGACCTTTTTGATCAATGATATTTTTGCTAATACTTTCTCACAGTTTTTGTCGGTTGAAAAGCTTATTGGTCTACCATTGTATTGGTTTTCTACTACTTTCTTTTATTCCTTTTTTTATCTAAAGTATAATCAGCATGTGATATTTTTTTAGCTTGGATACCATGCTTAAGATATTTCAACTTGCTTAAGTGCTTTGAGGCTAGGCTATCTTCTTATGCTATCTTGCAGTTGCATAGAGCATTGGATGCTGATGTCCTTTATGCTGCCTGTTTCCTTTAACTTCCTCAGATCAATGCTTCTTTGACAGAGGATGGGTTGAACTTTTATGATTCTGGTCATCATTTTGAACATTTGCAACTTCTGTTGGTTTTGTTGCGTTCGCTGCCATATGCATCTAGAGCTTTCCAAAGCCAGGCACTACAGGTATGCTTGTCTAAATTTGTTGGTCATGTATTTTGTTTTCTGGTGTTTGAGTTAATAGGAAATAAGCTTTACTTCTAACATATTCTTATAAAAACGAAACATAATTTACAACCATTGTCAATTTTTGTTTGTGCCTAGCATTTCTCATCCTGAATTCAACTGCATTCATATCTTGGTTTCTTGCATTTTGTTTTCATGATTTTAACTTCCCTTGTTATGGTTTTTCTGATTTTCCGTTATAAATCCTGAGCTACTTCTTTCTATATGTTTTCAGGATCTTCTGTTTTTGGCTTGCAGTCATCCAGAAAATAGAAGCAGTCTAACAAAAATGGAGGAATGGCCTGAGTGGATATTAGAGGTCCTTATTTCTAACTACGAGGTAACTTTTTGCAACTTCAAAAGCTTTTCTGTATACTTGTTCCTTCCCCCTTGTTGTTTTTGATGTTGCCATTGCAAATAAATCTGATAGTTGGTGTTGGTTAGGATTAGAATTTTAGCATCTTCTAATTACCATATGCCTTTAGTGAGTAACTTTGAATTTACACGTACTTATTTTAAATATTACACCTTGTTACTTGATTTTGCAGATGGATGCAAGAAAACAGTCTAATTCAGCAAGCTTAGGAGACATAGAGGACCTCATACACAATTTCCTGATTATTATGTTGGAGCATTCAATGCGCCAAAAAGATGGATGGAAGGTTTGTCTTTATCCGTCTTTTCCACTTTACTCTATTCTTAAATATATGTTTGTACCCCTTAATTAAAAGCATGTGATTCCATTTTTATTTTCCAGTCATTGCTTCCATTTTACAGGATATTGAAGCTACAATTCATTGTGCGGAATGGCTCTGTATCGTGGGTGGATCTAGCACTGGGGATCAGAGAATTAGGTATCACTCACTAAATCCCGTTCCACTGTCTTCATTCCTCTTGCTATTCATATGCAGTTGATCTTAGTTCTTTTTCCCTGGAATGCCATGTAAAAAAGGCACACCTTTGTGCGGGAACATCCACAAGATATTTGTGCAGGAGATAATCAAGTTAGAGGAGAAATCTAAAGTTTGTATTTGCAGAAATAAAGTGGTCTTACTTGCAATCTTGTGGAATCATTGAGTCATTGAATTCTGTGATTTTTAATGTGTTAAGGTAACAAAAATATAGATGTTTTTACTTCAATATGAACATGCCAAATGTGGAACTTTATTTGTTTCTTTTTCTACTCTCTAAAACATAATGTACCGAATAAAAAACTGAAAATATTCAATATAGTCGCATAGGATGTATAAATGGCTATGAGACTGCAGTGATTTAGTTAACATTGACTCATTGATTTTTTTTTTTTTTTATGCTCTTCATGGAGCCAATAAAAGGTGTTCTTCTGTATAGTTTTTGAATAACTCTATGCTAAATACTCTGTGCAAAAGTTGCTGTTCATCCTTAAAGCTTTATCTGTTTTTTTTTTTTTTCTTTTCATAAATAAGTATAGCGATTAGTTTAGTCTGATTCCCATGTGGTTCTATTCTGAAGGCGTGAAGAATATTTGCCAGTATTCAAGAGAAGGCTCTTAGGTGGGTTGCTGGATTTTGCTGCCAGAGAACTGCAGGCTCAGGTAACAGTTAGTTGTTAGCAATTGCATTCAGTTTGATACGGTATTGATAGCTTCTACTTTTTTTAATTAATAAAGCTTCCTAGAAAATGAGATATCTATATAAGTTGAGATAATGATAACGTACAAAGGCGATCCTCTTGAAATTTTATTTAACCTTCTGTCATTTTACTGTTCTTACAACTGTGGCTTTCTCTCAAACCTTTGTTTTTGTTGTCATCATTGTTATGCTATCAAGTCTCTCACCACTAGATGGAAAAATTTGGAATGTCCTTCATTGAGCTTTTCTTCTGTAGCAGACTCAAGTTATCGCTGCTGCAGCTGCTGGGGTTGCAGCAGAAGGTTTGTCCCCAAAGGATGCTAAGGCACAAGCAGAGAATGCTGCGCGGCTTTCGGTGTTTTTGGTAGAGAATGCAATTGTTATTCTAATGCTTGTTGAAGATCATTTTCGGTTACAAAGTAAACTTTCTTATGCATCACGGAAAGTTGATGGTAATATATCTCTGCTTTCTTTCGCATCAATTGGTAGAGAATCATCTGAAGCTGTGGATGATAGTAGATCAGAAAATTCTGGTGGACTCCCTCTTGATGTATGTATATTGTCATCTCAAAGACTCATCCGTACTGCATACATGAAATTGTGCATAGTTTATTGATTTAGGTCTATATGCAGTTCTCATCTGTTAAACTTCTTTATTTCCTAGTATTCCCATATTTGATAGAATGTCTACCTTGGTTCATTACTTGTAGCATTGAACATATGATGGCCTTATTTGATAGAAAATGGATATTTCTTATAATGTCTAGTTCCACGTTGCTTGGACTTCCTCTCCGCTATTCCTTGTTCTAATATTTGCCGTTCCCCTCTTTCATGTTTTGTTACCAAACAAGGTCCTTGCTTCAATGGCTGATGCAAATGGGCAGATTTCTGCAGCAGTGATGGAACGACTGACTGCCGCTGCTGCAGCTGAGCCTTATGAATCTGTCTCCTCCGCTTTTGTGTCATATGGAAGTTGTGCTATAGATATAGCTGAGGGTTGGAAATACAGGAGCCGTTTATGGTACGGTGTTGGCCTTCCTTCAAAAGATGGCATTGGTGGTGGTGGCAGTGGCTGCGAGTCATGGAATGCTGCTTTGGCAAAAGATGCTTATGGTAACTGGATTGAACTTCCTCTAGTGAAGAAGTCTGTAAACGTGCTCCAAGCATTATTGTTAGATGATTCTGGGCTTGGTGGCTGTCTTGGTGTAGCTGGTGGCTCAGGGACTGGGATGGGAGGAATGGCAGCACTTTACCAGTTGCTGGACAGTGACCAACCATTTTTATGCATGCTTCGTATGGTACTTCTTTCAATGAGGGAAGAAGATAATGGAGAAGACAACACGCTCATGAGGAACATTGGTATAGAAGGTGGAATGTTGGAAGGATTGTATAGACAAGGAGGCAACATCAAGTCCTTAGATAATAGTGCTCAAATAGCAGCCAGAAAACCATGGTCTGCTTTGGTGTGGAGGTAAATTAAAAGAGGAAATCCTAACCAATAACCACATATAAGTATACATTTCTTTGCACTTTGCTTTGTTGTTTATGTAAGATAAACACGGGGAACCCTAACCAATAACCAAATATGTCACATAGTGTACATAAGTGCCTACTCTGTCTCTCCCTCTCTCTACATTTAACAATTGCCAATCTTGAATTTGATTATCTTTTAATATAGTTCTAGATCTCTTTACTTTTCCTATAATGTACTCCTGTTTTGTATTCTTTGTCTTCCTAAAATGCATATGCACATCCTAACAAATATGGTTTGGTGCTCTTTTGACTGTGTAGTCCAATGCTATTGTTTCTGCTTCACTTCCAAGATTAATACAGGAGTTTCAGAACTCATTCATTTTCATTGCGTGCAGCGTGCTTTCCCCTATTCTGAACATGCCGATTTCCGATTCCAAGAGACAAAGAGTTTTGGTAGCATCCTGTGTTCTTTATTCCGAGGTTAGTTTTAATTGAATAACTTAGTGGGCAATAGCAGCTAATTATTTACTTATTAGTTTCTATCGTCTTTATCCACTTTTGTGGCATAGCAATATGTTGTCTTTTTCTTTGCTAAGTTCTCATCTATTATCATATTCATTCTATCATAAATCATGATATCATAATGGAACCATTAGTTTCATTTTGTCCTTCTACATCATCTGTGCTTATCTGGGTTATTGATTGGTATGTATGCTGCAGGTATGGCATGCTGTTGGGAAGGATAGAAAGCCACTTCGTAAACAGTATCTTGAGGCCATTGTACCACCTTTTGTTGCTGTTTTGAGGAGGTGGCGACCACTTTTGGCAGGAATTCAGGAGCTTGCTACTGCCGATGGTTTGAATCCTCTTACTGCTGATGATCGCGCGTTGGCTGCTGATGCACTGCCATTAGAGGTTACTACATATCATTATCATTTTTATCTCCTTTCTTTAAAGAATCTCTGCTTGTAAGGTATCAATTCTGTCTTTACTACTGTCATAGTTCTAATTTCCTAACCTCAATGTGTTTGTGCATGCATGCTTCTCTGTTTTGCATGAATTTCTTTAAGAATATTCAAGGAAGATTTTTTTTATAGTTTCTTGTTGACTTCATTCTACAATTTTTTTCCCTCTTTTCATCTTTTCTTATTGCTGCGTTATTTGAGATTCTCTAATTTTCTTCAATTTTTTCTTTTCAGGCAGCTCTTGCAATGATCTCTCCAGCTTGGGCTGCTGCTTTTGCATCACCACCAGCTGCTATGGCATTGGCAATGATTGCTGCCGGTGCTAGTGGAGCAGAAACTCCCACTCCTCCAACAACCACACATCTTAAACGTGACTCCTCCATGCTTGAGCGTAAAACAACTAAGCTGCACACTTTTTCTAGCTTTCAGAAACCTCTGGAGGTGTCTAACAAAATACCATCTCTTCCAAAAGACAAGGCAGCAGCAAAAGCTGCTGCCTTGGCAGCCGCACGTGATCTTGAACGCAATGCAAAGATTGGTTCTGGAAGAGGTCTCAGTGCTGTTGCAATGGCTACTTCTGCACAGCGGAGGAATGCTAGTGATATGGGGCGTGTGAAAAGATGGAATAATTCTGAAGCCATGGGAGTTGCCTGGATGGAATGTCTGCAACCAGTTGATAAAAAATCAGTCTATGGGAAGGATTTTAATGCTTTATCCTATAAATATATTGCAGTCCTTGTTGCAAGTTTTGCTTTAGCAAGAAACATTCAGCGATCAGAGGTTTGGCTGCTGCTAGCCGTCGTTATTGTCACTGCTTTAAGTCGCAAATAAAATTGTTTAAATAGATTCAATCTACTTTTACTTTCCAGATTGATAGGCACGCAAAAGTTGATCTAGTTGCACGACATAGGATATTCACCGGGTTACGTGCATGGCGCAAACTTATTCATTGCTTGATAGATATGAAATGTCTCTTTGGGCCGTCAGGGGACCAATTTACTCGCCAGGCATGTGTACGTTTTGAGACTTGTCTTTTCTCTTTTTGTATGGCAAAAGTATATGTTGTTTGACAACTGATTTTGTTTCTTCTCCCCTTATCTAACATATTTCTTTTCCTTTTGAGGTATGCTTAGATTTTCTGGAAGCTAGACATTATGGAAAGTTCTTCAAGAATGAGACCATGTTTGCGAAGGAATTACATAGGGACTGATCATTTTGGTGCAGCTTCAAGTTTTGAGGATCAAAATGATTTGAAAAAGAATCAAGAGGATGTCATAAGCTCATCTAAGGATCCTATTCTGGAAGCAGAAGCAATTTCGATGGAGTTAGTGAATGAAAATGGTGAACAGCTAGAAATTGATAATGTAGATAACAGAGCCTATGAAAATGACCAAAGCGAGGATGATCAGCCAAGGCTGTCTGGAATAACTGAGCAACCCTTGCAGAAATCAGTAGAAGCTGCTGAGACTAGAATTGCTACCGGGCAAGACTTGGTCCAAAGTTCATCAGCAGTTGCTCCTGGTTATGTTTCTAGTGAACTTAACGAGAGAATTCTGTTTGAACTTCCTTCATCTCTGGTTCGGCAACTGAAGGTTATACGAGGAACCTTTCAGGTAAGTTTTCAAAATTGAATTTAAAATCCTTGCAGAGTATATGCAGTGACCTTGTTGCTTTATAAAGGGCTTTATAGTTCTTTGATTGTGATGTTCTTAACTTTAGTGACATCAGATTCTAAAACCTAGATGATAAATCCTGATGCCCCAGATTCTAAAAGACTACGGATAGGTTTTTCTTTAAGTAGGGTGACATATTCTGCGTATGACTCATAGACAAAGACAGTTGGTTGATTACAAGAACCATGCAACTTTTCTGGAATCTTCAGGGAAGAGTGACTTCTTTGATGTTAGCATGTTGTTGATTTTGGCAAAAATGTGTGCACCTAATGGTAATATAATTGTTAAATGCCTTTAAATGGGAACTGCATGCTATCTATACTGGCTGTTGATGTTAAGATTTACAAAAGAAACTTATAAGAGTTGCAAAAACCAATTCTAAAATTTGATGAAATGCTGTTAACTGTTATATAAGATGATAATTTGTATGGAAAAAAAAATGGAGAGATCTATGAGGATAGAAGGACCGCACTTCAGAATATTTAGATTGAGAACTTCCCCTGTAACGTTTACTTCTGATGCCTAATCTTTGGCCACTGAGGAGGCAATCATTTATCATTTATGATCCTGGCTTTCTTTACAAATTGTGAAATGTGAAAGGGTGGGTTCTTGTGTCAGTAACGTACAATCCTGATTTCACCTGCCGTCCCCTTCTGCCCCCCGGTAATTGACTTTGGCTGCTATGAAACACAAACTCTTTGTGTTTGTGTTCTAAAACGTGACTGGAAAGCACAATTGCAAATTGAATTCAAATTTTCCCTTAATACTTTCATATTTGTTAACTCGAACAAGAAGGAAAAGGTTTTTGAAGCATATGAACTATTCTTCCTTTTTCAGGTAACCACAAAGAAAATAAATTTTATAGTTGATAGCATTGAAAGCAACATAGCAATGGATGGTTTGGAAGGCAACTCTGAAGTGAGAAACAATGAAAAAGACTGTAGTTGGTTGATGACTTCTCTTCATCAAGTGTATAGCCGAAGGTGAAGTTATAGTGAAGATTTGATGTTAGTTGTTATTCTCATTTTTGTTCATGTTGGCTTTAGAAGATTTAAGTATCCTTTTACGGTCAGTGGCTTTGAGCTACAACTTTTTGTTACTTGACATTCTAAGTAGTTGTATCGGTCATCATTATCAAACAAACTATGTTTAAATATTGGCAACCAACCTTGATTTCATATTGGCATTCATGCAGTCCTATATTTGTAAGCAAGATGCCTGCATAGAACCTGAATTGAGAAAGAAAGGTCTTCTGGCATTTTTTGTGAAATGGCCTTTATTCTCTCATTGTGCCTGTTAACAATCAGAAGTCTTCTAAAATTCCTCAATATTCTAAACAAGTCAATGTGAATTTCTTCACAGTATACAGTAAGAGTTGGATATGACCTGCACATCAGGAAGTTGTTTGACCGTAAAATCCAGTCGAGTGAATTTCTAGTCTTCTCTCTGTGTGTGTTTATTGCTTATTATTATTACCAGGAGCCTTGAGAGATAATTGATACTAAATTCTGCTTGGTAATCCATAGCATAATATTTCCGGTTGCTGCATTTAAAGATCTTTAAGTTTTCATCATCCAATGTTGCTTTTGCTTTAGCGACTACCGTTGCACCTCATCTTGCTAGTTTAATTTTGCCATAGGTATCTCTTAAGAAGAAGTGCTCTGGAGCTATTTATGCTTGACCGTTCTAACTTCTTCTTTGATTTCGGGGTATGTTCCTATAGGGTGCACAGTCTAAATTTATTGTTTTGTGATTAAAAGAAGTGTGCCTTTGATGGTTTTTGATCTACTGTATGTACCTTTTATTTGAATCGTTGGCTTAGTTTATCTTCTTTTTAAAAAAAATAATACTTGGTTCCAGAGTTCTGCGGGCCGAAGAAATGCCTGCCAAGCAATTGTTCAAGCACGACCTCCTCACTTGAACAACATTTATCTTGCAACTCAGGTGTGCACTTTGCTTGGAGATTTTTTATCCAGAGAGACCTAGCATTTGCACATTTATGTATTGAGAATATCAGTTTTTGTATTTAAGGGAGAAGAGTGGAAAATTTATGGATTTTTTGCATCTATAAAATTGGTTTCATTATGAGGTATCTAACGGTGTATATGTTAGCTGTTTTTTAGAAGGATTCATTTTTTACTCCCATTGCTGAACTCACATATATTATATTCTGCTGTAGAGACCTGAACAGTTACTGAAAAGAACTCAGTTGATGGAGCGCTGGGCTAGGTGGGAGGTATGAGTTACTGTCTACATATATAATTCACAAGAATTAGATAAATAGCATGATCACCGTCTGAATATAACCCTTTGCAGATCAGCAATTTTGAATATTTAATGCAGCTAAATACACTGGGGGGACGTAGTTATAATGACATAACTCAGGTGAGATTGTTTTCAAGGCTGCATTTTTATGGGTAATTACTCATTTTTGGAGCAGTGTTGTTCATACTATCACTAAGCTGCTTTTCCTTGTCTCTGTCTCCTTTTTTTTAACTTACAGTATCCAGTATTCCCATGGATTCTTTCTGACTACAGTTCAAAGACTTTGAATCTAGCTGACCCTTCGGCTTTCCGAGATCTTTCAAAGGTGGTTTGACTTTAAGCTTGCTGTAACTTACTTCTTGTCTGCACTCTCCTTTTCTTCCATTATAACTTCATCTGTATTTGCAGCCTGTCGGGGCATTGAATCCGGATAGGCTGAAGAAATTCCAAGAGAGATATGCTAGCTTCAATGATCCAGTCATCCCCAAGTTCCATTATGGCTCACATTATTCAAGTGCTGGAGCTGTAGGTTTTGTATTCTGTTTATTGGTTGTACTTTTGTAGTGTTTATTTAATTGCTTCAAGTAGGGGCACTGTTGGACACTTTGATGCATAGCAGCAATTCAAACAGGGTTGATTTCTTTAGTTTGTTTCCTCATAATACTTGGGATATTTGTATACATGGTCGTGTATTAGTTGTTGACTGTTTGTCTTTAAAAATTAAATTACATTCTTTACTATCTTCTGTTTTATTTTTCTTCTGTCAGCCTTACCAAAATTGTTCTGCAATATCGACTAATCCCATTGATAGTGCCGACATGTTTCTTGCTGCGCACCTGAAAGCTGTTGTTCATCTCCTTTAATGCATTGGTCTGATTCCATAAAATTTTATAGTTGCATTGCTCGTCTGCCGTCTGACTAGGTTGCATGTTTTATTTCGAAAGCAGTACTACTATTTCTGTCCTTGGAATTATTTGCAAGGATTAACCTGAAATGATTATTAACAAGATTGATTTCCTTGCCTCTAATTTCTTTTGTTCTATTCTTTATTCTGTTATCATTATCAATCCAAATTTCTATTTTTATGGCAATCAGCCAATTAGTTGAATTTTGCTATTATAGATTGAACTATAGATGCTGATATTTTATTATTAACTTCTGTGTTGTATTTGTTTTTTCTTGCAGGTGTTGAATTATCTTGTTAGAGTTGAGCCATTTACATCTCTTTCAATTCGATGGCAAGGTGGAAAATTTGAGCATGCAGACTGTATGTTTTCAGATGTTGCTGCTACTTGGAATGGAGTACTTGAGGACATGAGTGATGTGAAGGAATTGGTATGTGCTTTTTCTTTTGTCTATGAGAAGATCAAACTTCACTTATGCAAAGAATGAAGCAGAATTATATCTTGTACCCCGTGATTGTTGCTCGTCTGCATCTTGCTTTGGCTGCATTTATGTGCATTAGTACTTCAATAAAAATCAGAATTTGTTTTTCCATTTGCATTTATTTTATTCTATTTATGTTAGGTTCCTGAGCTGTTTTACCTTCCTGAGATGTTAACCAACGAAAATTCAATTGACTTTGGAACGACACAATTAGGATTAAAGATTGGTATGCACCTTGAGTATGCTTTTTTCATTATCTGAGAAGATAAATGCCATTTGCACTGAGTTCTGATTTTTATTTTTTTCGACATGCAGATTCTGTCAAACTTCCACCATGGGCTCAAAGCCCGGTTGATTTCATTCATAAACATCGAATGGCCCTTGAGAGTGAGCATGCGTCTGCACATTTGCATGAATGGATTGACCTCATATTTGGGTCTGTTTTCTTTGCGTTCTCCCCTTTCCTTAAGAAAGACTATTCATTTTCTTTTCCTTTGTAATCTTCACTAGATGTTCTTTTTAATAATAATTGTTCATGGAGATTCTTGTTTTACGCAACATTTAGTTTACCAGAATTTACTTGAGTGAATTGGAATTTTCAGGTATAAGCAACAGGGCAAAGAAGCTATATTGGCAAGTAACATGTTCCCTTACTTTACATATGAAGGGACAGTTGATATTGATAAGATCTCTGATCCAGTAAGTTTGATTTGCCAATTTTTCTTTCTTTTTTTTCCCCCTAATGTCTGCTCTATTTAGAAATTCTTCCTCACTGCCTTACGCATGCATATAAATAAAAGGTACAACAGCGTGCTGCACAACACCAGATTGCTTATTTTGGACAAACCCCATCCCGACTTCTTACTGTCCCTCACATGAAGAAGATGCCACTTTCAGAGGTTCTCCATTTGCAGGTAGAAATTTCATTTTCTGTTCCCCCTTTCTATTTTTAGCATTGATGTATATATAACTCTATCTGCAAGCAATTACTTCCCATGTGATCTAGATAAGGTCCTTTCTATGAAAATGAATATGTTAAAGCTGATTCCAATGAACATTTAATGTCAGACAATCTTTCGGAACCCAAGAGAAGTCAAGCCATATGCTGTCCCAGGCCCTGAACGATGCAATTTGCCTGCAGCTGCTATTCATGCTTCGTCAAATGCTGTCACAATCGTTGACTCAAATGCGCCAGCAGCTCGTATCGCACAGCACAGGTGGCAGCCAAACACTCCCGATGGTGAGGGAACACCATTTCTCTTTCAACATGGACAGGCAACAGCAGGCTCTGCTGGTGGAGCACTTACAAGAATTTTCAAAGGGCCAGGAGGCTCATGTTCTGATGAGTGGCAATTTGCCCAAGCACCAGCATTTGCTTCATCTGTGATCAGAAGCTCATATATTGTTTCCATCACATGTGATAAAGAAATTATCACAGGTAACCTATTGATTGCTAATATTTTTTGCTAGACTTTTAATTTCAGTTAAATTTGATTTCTCTGCTAATCTTCTTAGTTTCTCACGAATTCTAATCAGAAAAAGTAATATTTCTTTCAGGTACTTGACAGGCAATTGTTACAAATTCTGTTTTGCTAATTCTTTATCACATAAGAATCCTTCCTTGTTCCTTGTAGTCATTATTTGCAAAGGATGCTTCATAAATGCTTCACTCTCTGAACTCTGAAGGATACTTACATGTGCTTGAATTGAACTTTTTTGTGATCACTATTTTTAGTCTAGCCAGTGAACTAGGATTATAGTTAAAAATGTACTCATAGCTGTCTCTAACAAATCTTGGTCCATTCCTCGGTAAATGAGGGAAATTACGGTATTGATGGCTTGGCTAGCATGTCTAAAACTATCTTGATTTCTCGTGAACATTAAATCTAATTTCTCAATTTCATAGCAGTGGAATGCTGCAGGGCAACTATGTTTTAGGACAATGATAACAGTTTTAGTCTAATCTTGGGAACCTTTACAAGATCAACTGCAGCTGTTCAATATTTAAATATTTAGGGTGAAGAAAAGGTTACAAGGCAACATCAGTCACTTTTTTATTAATTTCTAATACCACCTTTCTCTTGAAATCGCCATCATAGCTCCCCCTAACCCACCATATTTTTCAATGGTGCTTGGTTGCTCGATTTATTTGTAAAATTTGTAGCACCCAGGGACTTTTAAGTTGAACCTCAATGTTAAGTGTTATTGATAATGGTCATGTGCTTTTGAATCCAGCAACCGACATTAACATCTGCATTTCTTCTGTTGTTAAGCATCTCCTTACTTTCTGGATTGTTACTAGGTGGACACGTGGATAACAGTATCAAGCTTTTGTCATCTGATGGAGCAAATACACTAGAAACTGCTTTTGGACACTGTGCTCCTGTCACTTGCCTTGCTCTATCTCCGGATAGCAACTATCTGGTGTCAGGATCCCGGGACACTACTGTATTACTTTGGAGAATAAATAGGGCATTTACATCCTGCTCAAGCAGCACATCAGAACCAACTACTGGTACTGGCACATCAACCTCAACTGCTAGCGGTAATTTAGCTAACATCTTAGCAGACAAAAGCAGGAAACATCGGATAGAAGGTCCCATACATGTCCTTCGAGGTCATCACAGGGAAATTCTTTGTTGCTGTGTCAGTTCGGATCTAGGCGTTGTTGTTTCATGTGGCCGTTCATCAGATGTTCTGTTGCATTCTATAAGAAGGGGTCGCTTGATTAGACGCTTTGCTGCGGTGGAAGCTGATGCTATCTGCCTTTCATCTGAGGGAATTGTTCTAATCTGGAATCAATTGCAACATACTCTCAGCACGTTCACTCTCAATGGGATTCTGGTTGCAAGAGCACAACTTCCTCCCTTGGGTGGTGTCAGTTGTATGGAAATTTCTGTGGATGGTTGGAGTGCTTTAATTGGAATGAACTCAACTTTGTGCAACAATGGAATGTGCAATAACAACCGGGACTTGAGTTTGAAGAAACCTGTAGTTGATAATTTGGATATTGAGTCAGAAGAAGTAATCAACAAAAGCAGCAGATTGGATATACCATCACCTTCAATTTGCTTTTTGGATCTGCATACTCTCAAGGTATATGAAAATGTTTAAACAGATTCTGTTATGCCCTGTCTGCACCCCCTGTACATAATCTGTGCGGCATGTTTGTGGTTTTAGCTTACATTAATTTTGTTCCTAGGTGCCACCTGTGCAAATTTGCTGTGTCTCTGCGGTGGGGATGGGTTGTTCTGGACTCCTTTGAATTTCTCCTTCTCTATGCCATGCCTAATGTTGAGATGAAAATTTTCATTTAACATCACATGCCTACTTTCCATTTCCCAGTTTCCATCCTAAATATGTCTTACAGAAAAAATGCGATGCTTTTCTGTCCCTATTTTTACTGGTTTACTTTTCATGTATGCAAGAGGATGTTACACACTCATCATGAATACGTGCGATTTTGCTCAAACAGTGACCTGGAAGAAACCTTTTCATTTGCAGGTGCTCCATGTGCTGAAACTCGGAAAAGGACAGGATATTACAGCTCTTGCTTTGAGCAAGGATAACACAAATCTTCTAGTGTCTACTGCTGATAAGCAGTTGATCGTTTTTGCAGATCCAGCCGTAAGTTAGGCTATTTCTTTTCTCCATCTCTTGGTTCTTCATCAATCATTTAATCTAACTATTAGTAATTATTCTATCTTGGCTTGCTTGATTGATAGCATCTTATTGATTTATTTCTCATATGACCTATTTAATTTGCTAGAAATTAATGTTTAACAAGCTTTAATTTGTATAACTTTTTAATCTACTAATCTTAAACCAAAATTGTTTGAGTTAAAAGTAGTTGAATTCGTGTTGTTTTATTGGATTTTGAACTCAGTCTTATTATGGACTTGCGATATGTAGTTGAGCTTGAAAGGTGGTGGATCAGATGCTTCAGCCCTCTTATAAGTCGTATTCTTCAGTTCAGTCTTGGAATTTTGATTTGGTTAAACCGTTAAAGAATTGAGTAAAGAAGATGCACAAATGATGCCACCAGGATCGATTGTGTAAAAGAAGAAATCAAGTGAATGCGGCAGGACGTACGGGCACAAGCTGCCTTCCGTGTATGTAAAATTTATGTATTTAATAATTCACTAGTCTAGAAACAACGACCCTATGATGAATGTGATTAACAAACACTAGGGTTGTTAGGCAGATTGGTTTTATTTGATATAGTGCTGAGTTTCTTACTATTGAGATTGATGAGCTACTCCGAGTCCAAGGCTTTAGATCTTCATATTTATTCTTTTTTTAAATATAAAATTGAGAATGAAAATCGGACAGCCAATCATATTTTGTTATATCAATTGGACTGAGCACGTTGGCTCCTTCTCCCCCGCCCCTTTTCCTCACATCAGGATCCATTTCCTCTCGCAATTTATTATGATAATTAAATTTATATCTGATAATTTATGTATTTGTATCGTATTTATATATTTGATCATGTCATAATCGGTCTAAGATTTTTTTATATATAAATTTTGATGCATTAATAATTTATATTGTATAAATTTTTAAAATATCCGTATATTCATATTATATTTTAATTATTTTATAATCATATTGAATATTATCATCTCTAATTAAATTGAAAATGTTATCACGACAAGCAAGGTTGAAAAAGGAACCACTTTTATTTAATATTTTTGGAATTCCTTTACATATTTGTCCTAGGAATGGCATAAAGATGGAGGCCTCCTTTCATATGGAGCGTGAACATTGTCCTGTAATTTACAGTTTTCGCATCATCAACTAATATTAAGCGGAAGAATCGAAGAAGGGCAATCGAGATAATCTTCATCTGTCGGTATGCAAAGTCCTTGCCCAAGCAAATCCGAGGACCCGCCTGCAAAAATTGAAAATAAATCAAGCACCCACAAAAATTAAAAAATAAAAATAAAAATAAACAAACAAACAAAAAAGGGTACTAACATGAAATGCAACGAATTTGAAAGGTGATTCAGGCTGGAAAACGCCATTGTTAAGCCATCGTTCAGGTCGAAAATTGTCGGCGTCTTCTCCCCAAATGTTAGGCATTCTACCCATCGCATAGGCCATGTAGTATACTCCATCTCCTTTCTTGACTTTGTGGCCATCTGGGAGAATGTCATCCTCCTTTGCACACCTTCCATCCTTGTAAGCACATATTAAGACACCCCATGTATATATATGACCAACATTAGTGGTACAAGGTATAGCAATTTGAAATGCAACGACTTCTTTTTAATGGAGAAATGTTGGGAATGGAAATCTTGTGTCCCTTTTTCCATGCTTACTTCTATGCTTCATCAACCACGTTTTGTGACGAAATATATAAAGTAAACTAAATTGACATGTGACAAAATTTAATTGATGAGACACAAAAAATGACATGAAAAATGTACAGAAGATATCTTTACAAAATGTCACACTTCTTTTCGACAAAGAAATGCTGCACAACTTGGTCGTAAATATGCAAGCAAATTAGAGATACAATGATTGCAGAATAATAAAATATTCCTAATTACTCTTATATATATACATACTCTGTCAAATTATAGATATTTAGTAGAATCCTCAATTGTGCCTACCCACCCTCTAAACTCTTTTTAAGTGTTAAAAAGATTGATTTAGACTTAATAGGAAGCGATTTTCAATTTGAACCATTTTGCTAGGCTTAAGCAATGCTAAGGAAAACGTTTTGGAGAATATGAAGGTATAACAAGTTACTTAAAAGTGAAATTAGCACACACAAAACAGAAAGAAGAAAGGAATAAATAAATAAATAAGACTCTCAGAGTTTCTGAGTGAACTTACAATGGGGACTGCAGGGAACAGCCTTAAGGTCTCTGTTATTGCTGCGTGAAGATAATGCATTTGCTCTAGGGTCGCATCGGTTATGGTGGTCACGAAATCATCAAAATTATAATTTTTTCCTTTACCAAGAGTGACGTCCATTATTTCTTGTGCAATTTTTTCTTGTATCAATGGGTTCTTACATAGCATATAGAAGAACCAACATAAAGTATTTGCAGATGTATCTTTGCCCGCTATTATGAAGTTCAATATTATTTCCCTTAGGTGTTTGTCATTCATTGTTTCTGGGTTCTTCTTGCTTTCCACTAAAAATCTTGAAAGTATATCTTCTTTCACATTCTTCAAATAAATAAAAAAATTAGAAACTACCATATGGTTAATGTAGATAATATTAGCAGCAAATTTATGTCAGAATATGACTTACCATATTTCGTTCCATGGTGAGTAGTTTCCTCTTGCTGCTAATAACGTTGTCCACAAAATTGCCAATAACTTCGATATTCTTTTTTAAGGCAGCTTCAGACCCAAGGTTAAGAGACCTTTTAAGCTTCCAAAAAGGGTCAACATAGCGCCAATACACCATTTCATTTGCGTCATCAAAAGCCTTCATAAAGGTATTCCCTTCTTCACTTGTCCCATCCATGCAATTTAGATCAATGCCAAACCCAACTTTGAACAGAGAATCCAGAGTGCATTTCATCAATATAATCTACAAAAGTTAGACAAAGAATCATGACCATCTTTAATGTTCAGTTCGGATTATATTTTCTTTTTCTTGAGTCTCGAAATGTTGAACAAATAGAATTTAACAAATTGAGTGTTGAGGATCGGATTGCTTGCTTACTTGCATGTCAAAAGCGTGACCTGAAACAGCCATCTCTGAAATAGCTCTAACCAGTTTAGCAGCATTTTTTCTGAAAACAGAGCAGCTAAAATCTCTAAGAACTCTCGTCGAGAACTCGAAACTCGCAAGCTTCCGCTGCTTCCGCCACTTATCTCCGTCCACGGCGAAAATCCCTTGACCCAAAAAATCTGATAAAATCTCTTGGTTTTGTTTACCCTTTGAGTATTTATCAAAGCTTGTCTTCAGTACGTGCTCCACGTTTCGGGCGTCGATCGTGTATATTTCACTCTGCGCTAAAGCGAGCAGCCTGTAAGTAGGCTGTTTTTTGGCTGCTTGAGTTTGGTAGTCATAAAGATAGTTGAGATATAAAAGCTGATTGAAAACGCTGCCCTTCACCGGCGGGTAGTCGGGATTATTGATCGATTTTCCGGTGAAGATTCTGACTGCGAGAAACGAGAAGATTAGGAACAGAAATACTGGTGGCAAAGATATCGAGAACAAGATGGCTGAAAGAATATCCATATTTTTTTTCCCTTTCTAATGAATAACTGCGACGAATGGTTATAACATAAAAGCCATAGATGATGTTGTATATATTACATATACTTTATATTGTTGAATTGGGTTCCATTCATTTCCCACCTTACGAAGAATCCAAACTGTTTTGATCGAGTTTTTGTCTTTTTTCATGGAATATGAAGTCTTTACACGCAGTTGATTGCTCTTCAATAATGTTGCTATCATCAAAATTTCCAACGATTGATTTTGAGCAATATCATCAACTCCTCCTGAATCCACATATTATTTATCTTAAAATGGATTAGTATGACTTTAAACATCAAAAAAGACTAGGAAAAAGACAATTATGATCCAAGAATGTACAAAAATTGGTATAAAAAACGTAAAATATTATATATTTATATAAATTTTTATAAAATTAATTTTTGATATATTAGTATTAAAATTTTTAATTTTATGAATAAATTTAAAAATATAACACGCGTTTTACTTTATTTTTAATTAATTTTTATTATTATATTTAAGGTGTATATGTCACCACTTAGGCATTGCAGAGTCTGAAAACTCAGCTGATAGTGTATA
>JBBYHO010426722.1:2673-25780 GCA_038382025.1 Adansonia gregorii
CTTACGTGGATTTAGTGTGAGTGAAGCTGATATTGATGCTAGAATTCTTCCTAGATTGGAACTTGCAACCTTTTACGAATAAGTTCGGGTGCTGCACTGCATAAAAGCTCATCTCTTCTTGCAAATGTTTCATTTTGGGGGTGGGGGGGGTGAAATGTTTCATGTTAATTTCTAAAAGAAGAGGCAAAGGTAATTTACAAGTCGGACAAGGGTTGGTTTTCACGTCATCCACTTTCTTCTCCATTGTTTTTTTCATTTTTACTTGGAAAGGTTGTCTTTTGCCCATAATATATAAATATATAAATAAATAAAAACCTGCCAAAATCATGAAATATTATTGCTCATTATATGCGCTATGCTATTTGTTAGAAATTGCTACTACTACTATTTGAATGACAGGAGCTTTGAACATGATTCGATGATAACATATATTAAATTATTTGTTGTTGTTTGTTTGAGAGGTTAACGTAGACATATTTTTTCTTGTAGCAGTGGAAGGCAGTAGGTTAATAGCTGTGAAAGGATTTTTTTTTTTTTTTAAAGAAAAGACATGAAAACTATGATGAACGAAAATAACACGTTAAGTTGTTCTTGTTCAACTACTGATTTTCAATGTATTTAACAAAAACCATCCGCATAAGTTTATTGTCATTGGAATTGGAAATATAATAATGCCAGTCTCACCCACTCGCACGGCATCATCATTCCAGAAGAAATATCATCTCTTTTCCTATGTTTTTTTAGTCAACACCTCAAATTACATAATCATTGGATGAAAAACTTGGCTTTTTCGATCTAAGCTCAGTTTTTCCGTTTTTAAAGTTCATGAAAGGCTACCAACGCAAGTAACAAATCATTTCAATCTTAACTTCTTCTTCTTCTTCTTAAATTTATTTCTTGAATTGCATTAATATGACATGATCTGCAATTATAAAATTAACATGATAAAATATTACATCGATAATAGAGTAGAATGATAAGAGAAGTGCATTACAGATTAAAAATGGGAGAAATTAAAATATTAAAGATGGAAATCTATTTTAGATAAGTTTTCTGAGAAGGATGAAGAAATTTTAGAATTAAACTATTTTATTAGATGAGACTAGGAACTTTGCAACTCAAGAAGGAAAATGTGGGAGCTAGCAGGCGGACATCTATTTCATTACATACATGCATAATTAAATACTCTGTCCGGCCTGACCTGTACATAAATTAAATAATTAATTTAATTTAATTTAAATTTAAGTTTGAGTTTGAATTTGAGTTTGAGTTTTATATTTTATATTATCAATTGATTTGGATGAATCTAAAATAATATTTTTTATTTAAATTTAATTATAAAATATATAAATAATAATATAAAATTAATTTTTAAGTATTTTTAATAATAAATAATAATAATTTAAACTTGTAACCCTAAATAAATTAAAAACGAATATAAACTTAAAATTTAAAATTTTTTTCCCGACTAACCGATCGTGGACATCTACAGTCCGCTCCTGTTAGATAAATTTCAGAATCTCAGCGTCAGCCGCCATCCAGTCAAAAACCACGAGCTTTGACCAAAAACATATAAAAACACACCCTCCCCGGTCCCAACCCAAATCCCACGATCATCCACACCATAGTTTGAACGGTCAAACTTCCCCTAAACTTCCCAGAAACTCCCTAACAAAAAAAAAAAAAAAAAAGCCTTGTGTAATACGTGACCATCTTCTCTTCTTCCACCTCATATATCAGCCCCTCCCTCCATCTCCCCTTAACTTTCTTTCCTCTCCGTCTTTTCTATGGCCTCCTCTTGTAGCAGCCTTGACACATCCGCCAATTCCCACCAGCAAAACGCCTTTAGTTTCTCTGCACATCCCTTTATGACAACCTCTTTCTCTGATCTTCTTGCATCAGGTACCACCGACGATGAAAACAACCTTTCCTTCACCTCTAACGCTGGCCTTCATGCCAAGCGTGGAGGTGGGTTGACGTTGTCTGATCGGATTGCAGAGAGAACTGGCTCCGGTGTGCCAAAGTTTAAGTCACTTCCTCCTCCTTCGCTGCCTATTTCTCCTTCTCCTGTCTCTCCTTCTTCTTACTTTGCTATCCCTCCAGGACTTAGCCCAGCTGAGCTGTTGGACTCTCCTGTTTTGTTGAACGCTTCTAACGTACGTATCTTTACATCCTCTGCTTTTCTTCTCTACGTTCTTGCTCTGTTTAGATTATAGAAATGAAAAAAAAAGTTTTTTTTTTTTATGTTTTTAAGTTTCACCAAAACTTTGTTGACTTGAGATTTTTCTTTTATCTTTGAAATAAAAAATATCTACAGATTTACTTATAAAGCTTTCCTTGTTTATTATACGTTTTTGTTGGGAAAATATTGGATATGTCGATTTGCTTCTCTTGGGTTTGCCTGTCTGATTGATTTTTGCTTTTGTCTTGTTTTGCCTAACTTGTGCCTTTTTTTTTTTTTTTTTATTCTTTTGGCTTTTTTTTTGAATGATGGGTGTTTCTTATCTTTGTATTTTACGTACAGATTTTGCCATCTCCTACCACTGGAACATTTCCAGCTGAGGCTTTCAATTGGAAATCCAATTCCGGAAACGACCAGCAAAACATCAAACAGGAAGTCAATAACTACTCTGATTTCTCTTTCCAAACCCAGCCAAAGCCAGTCACCACTTCGTCAAGCATGTTTCAATCGTCAACCAACACAATTCAAACTGTATGTAATCATTTTCCAATCAATTGATCTTTCTAATTTTTTTTTTCTTTTCTAGCAATTTTCGTGAATTTATTCCAATTTCAGGCACAGCAACAAGGATGGAGTTTCCCAGAGTCTGCAAAGCAAGACGATTTTTCCTCAGGGAAGGGCATGGTAAAAGCTGAATGCACTCAGATGCAGAACTTTTCCACTGAGATTGCCAACATTCAAAGTAACTCTCAAAGCAACAGCGGCTTCCAATCAGAGTATAGCAATTACCAGCAGCAATCTCAGCCAATCAGAGAGGGCAGGAGATCCGATGATGGATACAATTGGAGGAAATATGGACAAAAACAAGTGAAAGGAAGCGAAAACCCTAGAAGTTACTACAAGTGCACGTATCCCAACTGCCCAACAAAGAAGAAAGTTGAGAGGTCTTTAGATGGGCAGATAACTGAGATAGTTTACAAGGGTAGCCATAACCATCCTAAACCTCAATCCACTAGGAGATCTTCATCATCTTCTTTTTCATCTTCTATTGCTGTTCAGACTTCGAGTGCTGCTAGCTTTGAAATTCCGGATCAGTCAATTGTAACTCATGTAAATGGACAGATGGATTCTGTTGCGACACCAGAAAATTCTTCTATATCAGTTGGGGATGATGATTTCGAGCAGGGTTCCCAGAAGAGTAAATCAGGAGGAGATGAGTTTGATGAAGATGAACCTGAGGCCAAAAGATGGTAAGTTTAATTAGTAAATTCTTGGCTATATCTTTCTTGTGGTCAAAGATAATTAACAAGAATATAGTATATGGTTTTTTGTTCTTCTGAACAAACATTGATATTGCTTACTTTCAGGAGAGGTGAAGTTGAAAATGAAGGAATTTCAGCACCTGGGAATAGAACTGTGAGGGAACCCAGAGTTGTAGTTCAAACAACCAGTGACATTGATATTTTGGATGACGGATACAGATGGAGAAAATACGGGCAGAAAGTGGTCAAGGGAAATCCAAATCCAAGGTAAATTCGAGCTTTAGTAAACTGTTTAGACCTTTTAAGCTTTTGAAATGTGTCCCCTTTTCAAAGTTCTAGAAGTAGTAGATTATTATATTAGCACTTGGAGTTTATATACCGTTTCTTTTATTCAAGTTTGCTACCTGTCGATCATCTGTTACTCTTAATGCATATCATCTATAGGATGTCCTAGTTTTCTTATGCCTTAAAAAGTGGGTTCTGTCTTTCTGTCTTTTGCGCGCGTTAGAGAGATGAGCTGTAGCTAGAATTGATAATTCATGTATTTGTATTATATTCGTATTTTTTATCGTGTCATAATTATATTTGAGATATTTTATAATTTATATGATTTTAATCCGTTAATAATTTATTTTATACAGATTTGAGACATGTTCGTGTCATGTTGAATATTTAACACTTTAATTATATCATATTTGTATAATTATATTTAAAATGGTTAGGTTTAGTTATAGCTTTAAAGTTTCTTTGGTGGGGAATGCTTCTGTTTAGCACTACTGCTTCTTTGGTTAAATACCAAGTTTCGGGCTGATATCCTTCTTTTTTTTTTTTTGGTTCATAAACTTTGGTGTCCTCTGTTTCTTTAATAGTTTTGGGGTTGAAAGTGTTTGCCATGTGTTCTAACTGCCGATGCTTGCAGGAGCTACTACAAATGCACACATCCAGGATGTCCAGTGAGAAAGCATGTTGAGCGAGCATCACATGATCATAGGGCAGTCATCACAACCTATGAAGGGAAGCACAATCATGATGTCCCAGCAGCTCGCGGCAGCGGCAGCCATTCTACCAATAGACCTTTACCAGACAACGCCAACAACAACGACAATGCAGCAACGGCAATAAAGCCATTAGCTGTTCTGAATCACTCTAACAATTCCATGACCAACCCTCTTCGCAATTCGAGGCCTTCGACAGTTGAAGGACAAGCACCCTTCACGCTGGAGATGTTGCAAGGCACAGGAAACTTTGGATTCTCGGGATTTGGGAACTCCATGGGATCGTTCATGAATCAGACACAACATGTAAACAATATGTTCTCCAGAAACAAGGAAGAACCAAGAGATGAAGTCTTCATCGAGTCGTTACTATGTTGAAATTTCGCAGCGAATGGAAGGTTATGGGGGTAACAGACGGAAGTAGAAAACACAAGAATAAGGAGATTGGGTTCATAGAATTAATCAATTGCATTCTGTCTGTTGTATATTCTGCAGTATGGTTTTGTAGATTCAGATTGGTATGCCATATAGGAGCCTGTAAAAGTTACTGTTATACTATTTTTTTATTGTTTGAGGCATGTCTCTTTGGGGTCGAGAAGAAATACGAGAGCCTCGAATCATTTCCCTTTTTTCAATTTGTATCACACATTCTAGTGATTGCTTTAGAAAATTTCTTTATATTTGAGTTGAAAAAAATTGAATACTCTAATCTAGTAGTTACTTCTGGCAATATGGCCAAACTAGAAAAGAGTTCCTTAAGTTTCAGCCGTGCTGTCTGACTGCCTGCAAGATTTTTGCAGTTATTTTGGGACTTAAAAAAAAAAAGGAAAAACAAAAACAAAATCAAAATTTGGTCTCCGATTACGTTGTAATCCAGGAGGAGGTGATACATTTCCTTTACGGCTTTGCCACCTGGGTTTCAATAAAAACCCCGATCAGCTCCAAAGCCCATTCTCCAGGATTTCATCTTGAATTACTAAATAATTTGCTGCGTCAGCATCACATAGTTAATTAATAATGCTATCGTCACCAGTTACATAATCAAAATTTTTAAATGAGGTTTGAATGAGTCAAAAATGTGGAGCTGGGTGGAATGGGATGGGGAGATTTCTTAATGGGCAAGTTGGTCAAGGTGACATTTGCATTGACACGGTACGTATGGATGCTTCCCCTCGCCTTTCCTGGGCAAGTAAGTTTACTTTGTCATCCGTTGTCGACATAATTAGATAAATGAATCAAGACATTCGAGAAAGGGCAAATTAGTACATGAAAAGCTCTTAGGGAACTCTGACTTTTTTAGTTTCCATCTTCCAACGGCAAAAGAGAGGTGGTGGGACATGCATTTCCGCGTTGCATTTAAACAAAAGTGATGGCCAATGGCCAATGGCTAATGGCCCCGCGAGCGGAACGCCGGGCCGCCACCGACCTACCAACAAACAATACCTACCTATCTAGCGTTCTGCACCTGAATCCATTTCTTAAGCTTTCTTAATTAATTGTGTGCTGTTGGTTTTTTTCTGGCTCCAATTCAACTAGTATTAATTTAAGAAAAAAAAGGTAATATTAATCATTGTGAAATAGTTTCATGCAAGGTGGGACTGCTATCCCACCATTTCCGGCTTTCAAAGCACAGAATATGAAAGCATTTGGCATATTTAATATGTTCGAGTTTAAAAAAAAAAAAAAGCTTTTGGCCATCTCATGTTCCAACTTCCCAAATCCGAATCAAGATTGTGAACAACAGCGTTCTTCACTTACATTTGATTATCCAATTAACTACAGAAAATAAAATGTAATCAAACTTATCTCATACAATTCGCTATGAGTTGTGGATATATAGCTGAAAACTGGATGAAATTATAGGACTAATTTTTCAAAAAAAAGTATATAAATAAAGAGTTTATGATGAAGTTTGAATAATTACAAAAGAAAAGTATATTATTCTCTTTATTATAAGCAATTAAATATGAACTAATTTAAGGAATTATAAATAGAATAAAATGACAAGAATAGATATTCTGCTCAAACAAAAGCTAAGGAATGAATGTTGACGTTCGGGAGAAAAAGAAAAGTTGTTTTAATTTTTTTGAGACAATTTTTGGAAAAGAAAACATGTAGAGAATCGATTCAATCCCATCACAAGAATGTTTTATAAAAACATATTTTAGACGAAGGAAGAACTCTATATCATTAATTGGCAATTATATATTCAAACTATAAAAATACATATGATTTGTACCAAATATATATATATATATATATATATGTAAGAAGTTCAATATGATATTCTATTTGAATGGTTTATATTGAAGATGAACTTGGATTTTAGCTTCGCCGGAAAGTATATGAGCTTAAGTTATGACACATCATGAGCGTACACTGGTTGCCATCTGGACATCCTCGTACCAAAACCACATCCCCGGAGAAAACAAATGCCATGTTCCCGCTTTGCCCTCCGATTCTCCTTTTATTTTCTACTCCTCACCTACTTCTTGGCGCCAAGCCATTCCTTTCCAGTTTCCATTCTCTATTGATTCTTTATATTATCTCTTGCTTACGCATTAATCCTCGATGGACCCGTTGACACTGAAACCTACCCTCCTAAAGAACATACTCATACGCTGTCTTTCCTTCGGCGTCCTCATCTTCGCCATCCGTTTCGCTTTCTTAGTCGCCATTAGGGGCCAATCCTGCGTAGCCGGGGACGACTTCTGCCTCTTCAACGTCCGCCACGTGTCTTCCATCGCAGTCAAATCTGAAAAATATATCGATTATTACGCTTCCGTTTTCCAAGATTTGATCGCCGAGGGATATCTTTCTCCCAAATCAAACTCTCTTTGCATTGAAACGCTGGCGGGAGAGGAAGTCCACGCCTTGAAAAGAATCGGCGTTTCAGACTCCATTGGGATTTCCAGAAAACCATCTCCTCCGTTGATTTTACGTGGCCAGGCGTGGAAACAGCCGTTCAAAGGAAACACCTTTGACTTCGAGTTTGCAAGCGGTTTGGAAAGGTCTGACTTTCCTGTGGAGCTCGGTTCGGAGATTTGTCGGACGCTGAAACCGGGGGGATTCTTGGTGGTTCACGTGAAGGCCAAAGATGTATACAGTTTGCAATCATTTCTTGATCTTTTTAATTGCTTGAGATGGATCAGAACTCGTGAAACCGATGGCCCTGATTCTTCCACGACCATCCAGGAGATCGTGATGAAGAAAGAGCGGCAAAATTGTCCTCTCAATGGCAATGGCAATGGCAATTCAGGTGATAAATGCTATGTTTCGGAGTTGAAAAAGAAAATTATCCGAAATGCGGAGCCTTTAATCAAACAAGAACCTCTAAAACCATGGATCACATTGAAAAGAAACATTGGAAACATTAAATACTTGACTTCAACGGTGGACATTAGCTTTAAACCAAAGTATGTGTACATTGATGTGGGAGCAAGAAGCTATGGATCTAGTATTGGGAGTTGGTTTAAGAAACAATATCCGAAACAGAATAAAAGCTTTGAAATATACGCTATTGAGGCCGATAAGGCATTTTATGAGGAGTACAAGATGAGGAAAAATGTTAAGCTATTGCCTTATGCGGCGTGGATTAGGAATGAGACATTGTTTTTTGAGATAACGAGGGATCCGAGAAAGAAGAATGCAATGCAGCAGAAAGGCAGAGGAATGGGGAGGATTATTAATAACCCGGTTCAATCGTCAGTTAATTACGTGGAGGATGGGGACAGGATTCAGGGGTTTGATTTAGCAGAGTGGTTGAAAACTGTGGTGTCACAGAAAGATTTTGTGGTAATGAAAATGGATGTAGAGGGCACTGAGTTTCATTTGATGCTGAGGTTGATTGAGACAGGAGCAATCTGTTTGGTAGATGAGTTGTTTCTGGAGTGTCATTACAATAGATGGCAGAGATGTTGCCCCGGCCAAAGGAGTCCTAAGTATCACAACACATATGCCCAATGCTTGGACTTGTTTAATTCACTAAGAGCTAAAGGGGTTCTTGTGCACCAGTGGTGGTAACTGACTGGGGACTGCTAATTACTGATTCTGTCTCTATATTGTTCTTTCTTTCTTTCTTTCTTTCCAAAACCTCTTTCTTGTAAATGTTGGTTATAACGTCATATCTGAATGAGCAATGAATCTTCAGAGAATTTGTGTTGTTGCAAGTATACAGATATTCATTCGAAATTTTCTCCTTGGTCATAATGTTTTTCCTTTTTCTATAGTTTTTTTGTTTTAATTTGCAGAAAGAACCCGTAAAATCATATTTTCTTCTGTAATGCAGCTGACATTTGCAAGATCGCAGGTGGCCCAATGTTTTTAATGTGGGTGATCTGAGTATAGAAAATCACACGTGAGCACTGCAAAATCACAAGAATCTTTCGAAAATTAATACAGCAGTCTTTTGACGGATACTACCAAATTCAATGTCCAAGTCTCGATGACATACATCAAAGCAACAGCATACAGGAGACCAGGCATTGCAAGAACATGATTGTGCTCCAGGTGAGGGGGATTGCACTGGCAGTAATGAAAAATGGGCTGTATTAGACGTGTTTCCTGTGAGGATGGATACGGAGGTAAAGTGCAAGTAAGATTTCATAGCTTAGACCCTTAGTTTCACCCCCCCTGCCCCCACCATTCGAACAAGAGGCAGTGCGCATGGAATTTGTGCATCATGTTTAAAATGAACTAAGATTTTGAAGTAATAGTGATGCCAACTGAAATGGGGCAGGTAAAAATACGTACTTATAAACATTGATTAGGTTCAACCGTTCTTAATAAATAGATGAGGATGTACATGCCGCATACTGTTGCTTTCAATTTGACAATTACCATAGATGATTTTGAATACAACATTGGATATTGAATTAGAAGGAATATCTTTATTAACCGTCTAAGGTGATTTTGTTTTTTTTTTTTTTTGTTTTTTGGAAGCAAATGTTATTAGAGACAAGTTGTCTAAACTCCTCCCAAAATATAAATTAATAAATACTGTTTCATTTTGGTTATTGTAAAAGAATTAATATTTAATAATTTATATATATATTTTCCCTTAAAAGAAAGTTACATATTAAATAATAAGATTTATAATAACAATTTGTCTTTTTGTTCGTATGTTTTTGTAAAGAATATTTCATTTAAGAAGTAAGAAAAGTCAAATATAAATAAATTTGTAAGAAAAATTGTTTTAGATATTAAATAATGTTTAATATGATATAAATAAATTAGATTGAAAGGCATATATAACAATTTACAACCTCAGATTTTGCTTGTTTTCGAAAATGCACGTCATGCTAGCCCTAGGGAGTCTTATTCTACTTTGTTATTCAAGCATTTTGTTGTGCCAACTACAATCGCAAGGAGGAAGCTGAATAATATATATATATATATATATATATATACACACACACATACATACTTTTAGACGAATTATATATATATATATATATATACATTCTTTTAGACGTTGCCTATCGAAAGAAAAAACTCGCTAACATATCATATTGTTTCTTTTCTTGATATTTGGATGAATTGGTTTAGTCCTTAATTTTCATTTGCAACATTCTGTAACATCATTGTAATAACGTAAGCCTTGAAATTATTTTCTCCAACAATGATTTATGAAGAAGTAATTTGAATATTGATTTTGAGCTGCGTGGAATTAAAACCTGTAATTTCATCATTCAAGCATCTTGCTTAAATTTTTAACTAACAGGAAGAGAAAATTTTGAGCATTCTTCCACAAATAAATTAATCAATTGTTGATTGGCATTTTGCTAGTCATATAATAATAATAATAACAATAACAATAACATTTTTAGTAATTAATCGCCCAAAAAACTATAATAATAATAATAATAATAATAAGTAATTGAAACCATGGGTGATAAATGGCCGCTAACTATGAGGTTTTAAATTAGGTTTTTTTCAAGGGTAAACGTAGAAAAAAGCGGGTGCTTGAGAGAAATCAAAGGTTATTGTAAACCAAACCCCCCGCTCGATTCTCCTGTACGTCCATTCAGTTTTTGTAACCCGCCATTCCAAAAGCCTTTCACTGCTACTCCAGCCTCTCTCAACCATGCAACCCTAAACTTCAATCTCTCAAGCAATAACATCTTTTTCTCCGGTAGATTGGCCATAACATGCCGACTTAATTAATAAATTGCAAGTTTCTTGTGCTGCTGCCTGCTATAATAATGGCTAATGAAACATTTACCGGGAGCATCGTATGCCATGAAAAATACGAGGTAAGATCAAAGGGCGTCTTCTTCGGGAATAATCCACTCAAATTTACAACTCCTGTCCTTTTTATTCAACTTTCTGTTTCAGCTCTATGCACTGCCATATTCCAGCTAGTTCTCAACCCTCTTGGCGAGAGTGCATTTTTCTCACAGATGTTGGTATGCATTAATTAATTAATTTCTTCTTTTTTGTTATTTTTCTCCCAATTAATTTGATTCCTTGTTATGTATTATTTGCGAGAGAAAGTGTTCATATATATATATATATATAGTTTTAATTTCTATAGTTTTGATGATTTTGTTTTTTACAGACATGTATTCTAATGGGACCAACATTCTGGGGAGAAAACAATCCTATCATCAAAGCGATTTATCCCTACCAAAGTCTTTATATAAGTCAAACATTCGCCCTTTTTGGGTGCACGCTATTCCTCTTCTTAGTTGGAGTAAAAACGGATTTAGGCATGGTTAAGAGAACAGGAAAGAAAGCAGTGATCATTGGCTTTCTATCTTTTGTAGTGCCCTTTACTCTCAACATAATCGTTGCGGCCATTTTATATAATAATGTTGAATTGGATCCACAACTACAGGAATCCATATTTTTCATCGCATCACTTCTTACTTTAAATTCCTTTCATGTCGTTGTCTGCCTTCTAGCTGATCTGAATCTCCTCAACTCGGAGCTCGGTCGGTTAGCCACCTCTTCTTCTTTGGTCAGTGGCATGCTTTCTTGGTGTTGGGTATTTGTAACCTTCACAATTAGAAAAGCTGCCTTAGGAAAACAGGATGCTGCGTTATGGATGTTCCTATCTCTTGGCTGCTTGGCGATAATCATAGTATACATCTTGCGGCCTGCGATGTTGACCATGGTTAGGCATACAACTGAAGGAAAAGCCGTGAAAGAGAGTGATATCTTCACTATATTTATGATGATTTTAGGGTGTCTATTCTTTAGCGAAATTATCGGATATCATATGATCATCGGGCCAATGATTTTAGGCATGGCAACGCCAGAGGGACCGCCATTAGGATCAGCACTGGTTAACAAACTGGATTCTTATGTTTCCTCTATTATCCTACCAGCCTATTTTTCAATAGTCGGACACAACATAAACATCCTAAAAGTACATTCGCGGTCTGTGGTTATCATCCAGTTTATGGCTTTTTGTAACTTTCTCGGAAAACTTCTGGCTACCGTCTTGCCCTCACTCTTCTGCAAAATGCCCCCTGTTGATGCTATTTCCCTAGGCCTTATCATGAGTTCCCAGGGAATCACCGATGTTTTGATCCTAGTGCAGGCAATGCGCCTTTCGGTAAATAATTACATTTATAATAAACAAATTTTACATCATTTTGTTTGACTCAAAATTGTTCTTTTTTGTTTTTCTGTTTCTTGTTCCTATGAGTTTCTTTCCGACCAAAATACAATCAATGAATCAATTTTTCTTTTACAGTTCATTGACCATGAATCATTTACCATCTTGTTGATATCATTGGTTTTGTTGACTGGGATCACTACTCCGCTGGTGAAATTTCTTTACAAGCCTTCCAAGAGATATATTTCTCATAAGAGAAGGACCATTCAACACGCACATCCAGAGACGGAGCTCCGAATGTTGGCGGGTATTTATAGTCAATATCAGACTCCTTCTATCATCAATCTTCTCGAATTATCAAACCCAACATCAAAAAGCCCCATTTGCTTCTACGTGATTCACCTTCTAGAGCTCATTGGCCGATCAGCTCCACTTTTCGTAGCCCACCACCCAGATAGGAAGAGTTCACTTCGAATGCATGGTTCCCAGCACATGATAAACGCATTCAGATTATACGAGGATAGTAATGAAAGTATTGTTGTTGTCAATTTATTCACAGCCGTCTCACCTTACGTCACAATGCATGATGAAGTTTGCAGTCTTGCCTTGGAAAAGAGGGTTTCGTTGGTCATTGTCCCATTCCATAAGCAATGGAGTTCAACCACTCACATTGAGGAATTGCCAAGGCCTATCAGATCAGTCAATCAACAAATCCTTCAAAACGCCCCCTGTTCTGTCGGGATCCTAGTGGACCGTGGCACATTAACTGGCATAAGTTCAGTGTCAAGTAAAAGTTTATACCGCATTGGCATGATCTTCGTGGAAGGCCCAGATGATCGTGAAGCGTTAGCATACGTGATGCGCATGGGAGAACGCCCCAACATAAGCATCACGTTGACCCGTTTGATCGATTCTAACAAGAAAAGAAGAGAAGGCAGCATAAATCAGGAATTAGATGAGCGCATTGTGAACGAATTCAGGATCGCGCATGTGGGGAAAAAACACCACGTCTACAAGGAGGAATTCGTGTGCGATAGCGTGGAAACGGTTGGGGCAATCCGATCCATGGAGAATTGTTATGATCTCATTTTGGTGGGAAGACGCCATGACTACAATTCGCCCTTGTTCATGGGGCTTACTGAGTGGAATGAGTTTCCGGAGCTAGGATTCGTGGGGGATATGTTAGCCTCATCAGACTCTGGCTGTCAAGTCTCAGTGCTGGTGATGCAACAACATACATTTGCAAAATCGGAGGATAGTGAAACCGGCAGCTCTAAGTACTTGGCGGAGGATTCAAGCATAGTTGTAGATATACCCCGCAAGTTTACTAGAGTGTATCCAGAGTTTTAATTAGGACAAAAAATAGTTGGGACTAGAATGCAACTTTTCTTCTTCTGTATCTTTATTAGACAGGACAATTTATATTTGTATCATATTTATATATAATTTTATCAAATAATAATCGTATTTAAAATTTTTTTTACATTTATATCAATTTTAATATATTTATAATTTGCATTATATAAATTTTAAGGCTATATTTATCTCATGTCATGCCATATTTTTAATTTTATATGTACTATATTAAAATAATCATATCAAATATTGTTAGATCTTTTTTCTTCTCTATACTGTAGCCCTCGGAGACTTCTTTCTCTCCGTATCTGTATACTTTGTACAACATTGCAATTTTCCACCATTCCGATATATGGCTCTACTCTGTAAAATTAATATAGCATTTTCCCTTTCTTTTAATATAGTATGTTTAGCAACTTCTTGCATGTATAGATTCCGCTGATTTTAGTGGAACTAAATTCTTCCTTTTTTTTTTTTTTTTAAGTAATGTTGAAAAGCTGACACCAGCCCCACATATGATAAATGTTATGGACTTGCAAACTATTGAGTAATGTTTTGAGGACCGAAGGAGCCCAATAAGCAATGGTCACATATTGAGAGCTGGTGGCCCTTCTAGTTGGGATCAAGGCTTGCAGATTATTGGGCTGACAAGCTTGGAGGAAGAAGATAATGCACCCAAAAAATATTTCAAGTTGAACCCAAATCTCTTTACTTCCCATGCGACGGAGGTTAATTGCATATCCTGGTGAAAAGGACATTGTCAATACTGAATACTTCAAACTTCAATCGGGATTCCACAAGTTCAAAATAATATTAAATTTGATTATAAATTCACATGCATAACATAAGTATGTACTAAGATTAAGACTTCCATTTGACACTAGCCAGTGATTAAGTTATATATATATATATGTATATACATAAATATGTATATATATATTATAGGAACTCCCCCTATAGGCTTAGCTGCTGTAGTAAGCAACTTTATATATATATATATATATGTCTATGACCTTATGTCTCCAATCTAAAGAAAATCCGCCAAGGTCTCCTCCGTGAATTGTCGACTAAGCCCGTGAACTCAGCCTTGATTGCCAATTTTCTCGTTGACAACGTTGCACAATGCTCGAAGCAGAGTTCGTGGGATCTCCCAATTTAGTATTTTGAGGGTCCGTTTGGGAACGGTGCAATCATATATAAAATGTCGTGCGATCCCATCACACTCCCAAACAAAGCATCAATCAAGCAATCATATTATAGAATTGTGTTAATGTATGTTTGATAATGAATTGTTGCTAAAAATAGCAATTAAAAAACCAATGAGATCATAACTCCAAGTATATGTGACTTAAGCATGTAGGAATAGAGACGTGAATCCATGTGATTCTCTTCATTTATATATTAAATTAAGCTAGCAGAAGCAGTTAAGATATCATAAACTGGAAGGGAGGGAAATCTATTACCTGCAAAAACTAAAACCAAGGAAAGTCTCCGTGTGGTCCAAAACATTTAAATAATTAAGGTGTAGAGTTTGAGATAGGGATAAGTAATTGTTTAATATTTTATGGGGGAATCCATCTTCCATGTGAGGAGTGAGTTATACGATAAATGTTTAAGGGGATTTGCCATTGCCAGGTTGTTTTTGCAATTATTTTTATGTATGTAGCGTGGAGATGTCGCTATTTATCAACTTTTTTGGATTTTTTTCGATAAGAGAACAAAATTTATTATACTAGGGTTGGAGCTTTTTGTCTTCTCCATCAATTGTCCATTTCCCTTTCAAATTTCTATGTACGTAGATCGAAATCTATGTTATTAAGACATGAATTTAACATATTGTTTTTTTTCCCTTATGAAATGGGTAAAAATGATCCTTTATGTTAAAGAAGAAGAAGGAAGAATAAATTAAAAGAGAGTGGGCCAACTAATAATATAAGGAGTTTGCCATAGATGGCAGGCACCAAGTTACCAGCTGTAAGATGGAAGTAGCTGGCAAACAACTCGATGAGTTTTACACTAATATTTTTCTTTAAAATTGGATGGTTCAACTCTCCCCCCCAGCTTAAAGAATAAATGTAAACTTAGAATCATTAACCTCAAACTTTATTAAGTTATTGCTTTCCATAATAATTTATAGAGATATTTCAACTTCTCATTTTTTTTAATTAAAGCATATTTGGATGATTAATTAAGCTCAATGTCAAATTTTGGTATAACTAATTAATTTTAAGTTAAACTTGTTGCCATCAAAAAAGGCCAAAAGAGGAAAAAAATGGGGTAAGCTTGCTCTTTTGAGTCTGATTTATTGAATTATGATACAAAAGCAAAAATACATTAATTACTAAACCTTTTGCAAATGATAATCAAACAAATTGAAGGGTTTTCGTCATCTTCTCAAAATTATTCAAAAAATACACACTTAAAACAAACTCTTTTTAATCAAACAACACATTATTAATTCCAGAAAGAGAATGTAAAAAAATAATAATAATAAAGAGGAGCACTTTTTACTTACATCTTCAGGGTGTAAATACATTACCATCAATACAAATATTTTTCTCTCATTCTCTCTCTCCAGCGATCATATAGCTTCCGTCATCAAGCAAATGGTGGATTTTTGAATCTGCCATTATTATACGCAGGCACAAAAAACGAAAGGGAATTCTAGTAAATTATACCCACAAAGAAAAGACCAATAATACCCCACGTATAATGATAAAAAAAAAATTCCCATTGCATGATTGAACCATTCTTTGATCATCCATGGAGAATTGGAGATGTGATGAGATCCCGGCATGGAAAAAAAATGTTAGTCTTCGGAGATGCTTGCCAGATGAGGCCGCCAGACTCCGACACGTCCGTTCTGGCGATCCCTACGTGAGGAATGTTTCTTCTCTGAAATATTGACAGTTGCTAGGTAATGATGGCAATTTGAAACATTGTCGTTGTTGCATTTCTTGCTCTTCTTGGAGGACTTCTTATGGTGCATACCGCTCTTTTTCTTCTCCGGTAAAGAAGACGCTGGGATCAAGAAGTATATATTGCCTCGTTTGAGCTCGGATTCTGGAGAGAGCATTAAAATTTTTCGTACAACACCTTGAGAACATGGTTTGCTTAAGACATGATTAGGGTTGGCCTTGAGGATCTCACCAGCCGTGGTCGGACGTGTAATTTCTTCTACGTAGCCATTCAGATGAACTATACGGATCAAGTCTAGAGCTCCACAAGGAAGAACACAAGCTAAACAACACCTTAAACTGTTGCCCATGTCTCTGAGATTAACTCTCAGGTTTGCCAACTCTATTTTTTTTTTGTGCCCCGGCCCTCAGCTTTTCCTTTTTTTCTCTCTCGGAATGAAATGTGAATGGAGGGTGGACAATGTTATATAGCAGCAACAACTGTACTCGTACGTTCTATTCTATAAAGTTTAAATTATTACTTCATATTTTATGCCGTATTCGAAATTACTAGAGTGTCCAACTCTTATAACATGACTATGCATGTATGCATGTGTGCATATAAAATATATATATATATATATGTGTATGAGTAATTTTTATTTATAAATTAAATTAATCTTTGAAGATTGGTCTTGGAAGTGCTACCCATTTATACATGCAATAAATATAATTAACCGCCTCGTGCTGTAATTGTAATAAGAAGGAAAAACACGGAGTAGGCTTTTACCATACTGCAAGAAAGCCAAAACTCCAAAATGGATTATTCCCCCCAACACTTCAAATCTGTTGCTTAGCTTTTGCTTTTAGAAGTTTGGCAGTCAGAATCCAGGAAAAATTATCCGGAAAACCTTCTTTTCTCAGAGAAAGTATCCGTAGTTAAATGCTAATTGATTTTAGTTACCATGAAATTCCTATAAAGTAGATTGGAAATTTGCACAACCGTTGATATGGGATCTGAAAAACAATAAATAAATAAATAAGTTGATGCTGAAAATTAAAATAATTAATACAGAAGGCAGTTAATTTTTAGTTTAATTCCCTACTTAAGTAGAACTTTAGTTGATCAACAAATATTTATATCTTATACATAAACCTCAAAACTTGTTAAATACCATTCATCATGGATGGATATTACTTGATTCCATTTAATAAAGATTTAAAAAGGAAAGTTAATAGAGAACTCCGATTTCTTTATATCACTTTGTGGGTTTTCTCCGGAATAGATATTACTATAGACATGGAAGTATGTTTTAATCAATCTGAAATAGTAGCAAGCCCTAGTTTAAGGTGAGGGCTAACCTGGCTCTAGTTTTAGCTAAATTTAAATCATGTATATTTTTATATGAGACACAAACCCCATAGGAAAAAAAATTAATGTAAATTCATTAAGATTCCACATCGTTATCGAATCTTACCGAACATGTCTAAAGAGATTTAGTCCAATCTTTTGATTACTCCCAATCTGCATAAACGAAGTTACCTTCTTAACTACTCTTACTCATAATCACAAGTAATGAACTAACAATATTCCAATTTACTTCTTCATTCTTTATTTTGTCAAAACATAAACACAAAATGGCAAAAAATGATCACTAGATCTCTATAGTAATAATAAATAAATTTAAAATGCTTAAGTTTTACCAAAAGGGTTCTTGGGAAAGTAGAGGATTAAGAGGTGATTAAGCCAAATAAATCTTGATGAATATTGTGAATAAAATAGTAATATTAAGGGCAAATGATGGGTCCTACAACAACATGCCCCATGCCAATGCCTTGACCAGTTATCGCGAACATTGGCAGAGGCTGGGAAACAACAAAATCAATAGTCTTTGTTAAGTTTCGTAAAATAAATTATTATTAGGTACGTACGGTATGCAACTTGAAGAGTATATTTAATTCTAGGGTGAAGAATCTAGTCCTCGTCCGGCGGTGAGGTGGCAACGCCAGGGGTGCACTGCTCACTGGTGACGCCCATGAATCATTGGACCAGTCTGGCCAACAACACATGGGCCCTTCATAGTTGTTTCGGACCCCGGTCGACTAGGCTAGCCAGCTACTTATTGATTGCACTTCAATGATGTACAATTTCTTTTTCCATTTTACTCGAAAACAAAAAAAAAAAAAAAAAGAGTAACTGCTACTGCTAACCAATTTTTTGATAATTATAATATAAATGTTAAACATGAAAATAATGAACAAAAATTATATATATATATATATGGGGTAATATTTAGCACCAAAATTTTCTGTGTTTCAGCCAGCTGTGTGCGTGTGTGTGTGTATATATATATATATATGTATGCCGATTAGTGGGCACAAAGTTGAAAGTGGTACTTAAATTGTTTCAAATGATTGTTGGTCAATTTGCAAAAAAGTGCTATACGCCGGATTAAAAATAAAAAACTATTATCAAAGGTTTATGCTTTCGTATTAGAAACAATCGAAGAAAACAAACAGAAAATAAATGTAAAAGGAAGAATAAAATTTAAAATTACTTGTTTTTTATTGAGTAAAGACGAAATTGAGAGTATTAATGATTGAAGGGTGAACATTTTTTCCCTTGCCCACCACTGGTGTAAGAGCGCTCATTATTTTCTTTCAGATTTCTCTGCTTATTTGTCTTTATCCATATGCGCGAAGAAAGATAAAAATAATTTTGAGATTATTACCCTCTAAAACCAAGCGCTGGTTTTTTTTCGTCAATATGCGAAATTAGCGTGGGACGAATGCAAATATGAACTCATGGATGAGCTGATTTCAGATTCTTAAAGAGAGGTTTACCTGATGACATATCTTACGTATCTCCTTTCTCATTGCTCCAATGTTCTAACAGATTTCCTGTAGGCAAATGGGACAAAGCAAATGAGTCAACCTAGTATCCATAAGTATTTTTTGAGAAACCAAGGAAGTAAACTTTGCTCCTATATTTGAATTATTTAAACCCAAGGTATTGATGCAGCTAAATTTGGAAAACTGGATAGGGTTGAAATTTTCCTAAATTCAAAGTGTACCTGAAACAACAACAAATCTACCAAAAGTGCCACAAACTGTGAAACCCAGATTTCCTATTAGTTTCGAAAAGTAATATCACATTGACTTCAATAATTTAACAAAAATTACTAAACAAATTGAGAGAGCTGGAGCACTCAAAATCAAAGTTGCAAATAGATCATATATGAAAAATAGATATGGACACTAACCTTGAAGCCAAATCAATTCATAACTCTACTTATCTCTCAAGAACATACTACAAAAATGAATAAATCAAATAAAAATCACCATTTTTTTGCACTTATCAAACTAAAGCCAATCAACTAAATAACAGAATATGAATCATAAATGATTAACAAAGAAGTATACTATAATTATCCACCCTTAACAGCTAGCCTCTAACTTCTTAAAGGATTAACAGTGTTTAACATGTTCCATCACTAATACGTAACTATTGTAAATAATATAATAAATAGTATACTAGCAGTTATTACTTAGTTATAATATACTATCATCAATAAATAACTATACTTATATCATACTACATAGTATAATAATAACTATTAAATAATATATTTAATTATAAATATTGTTATGTACTATAATATTATAACGACATTAATTACAATTAAAAAAACAACTTTAAATAAGAAATTAAAAAATCCATGCCATCCTCTACTAAATGAATAAACAATCGAAGCAATAATAAACCAATTTCCACCTAGTCAAGCCCCTTTTGATGAATACAATGAAAAAATTATCACCCACCCCATTAACTTCTGAAAAAAACAAACATGCATGTGAAGAATATCTCAACTCTGTTTGATTTTTCTCTAAGAGAAAGTGATGATTCCATGTAAGTCTCCTTATCAAACAAAAGAAAAAAAAAACACTAAAATATCTCAATGTGTCACACTTTTACTTCAACCATATTCTATTGTGATAAAATATAAGTTATGTGTACACACAAATTTCATGTCGAAAAATAACAAAGAAAATTTGAAGATAAATAAATTAACTTGATTTATCAGATTTGAGTTGTAATCTCCGAATATTTTTTATAATAAAGGGATTCTTCAAATTTTTTCAATAAAAACTTTGATTCAAAAGTCTTCAGACTTAATCTTAAATTAATGAGATATGCTTTAGGGGTTTTGTAAACTTGATTTTAACAAATGGAATTTGTCTTCTTTTTGTCGCCAGAACAGGATCGGACAAAGATCTTCAGACTTAATCTTAAATTAATGAGTTCCGCTTTAAGGGTTTTGTCAACTTGATCTTAACAAACGGAATTTATCTTTTTTTTGTTGCCTGAACAAGATCAGAGAATAACCTAAAAAAAATGTAAGACAAACAAGTACCGACTGAAATTAAGAGGGCAAAAAAGGTCACGAGGTTGGAGAGAATCGAGAGAGAAAGGCATACAAATTGAAGGCGATGAATGAAAGTAAATAACAGAAAGAGCTAAAAGAACCAATTTTGGCGAAACCATCGTCAAAATATTCAGGCTTCCTATGGGTGTAAACTAAAAATATCATCAATAGGTGGTCAAGCCATCAACGAAAATGTCCAAAACAGAATATTCTAAGAAGAACGAAGAAAAAAAAAAGAAAAGAAAAAAAAGAGAGAACAATAAACAAAGACGTGCTTAACTTGGCTCTACAAAATAAAGTAAATTTTCACACTTCAAACAGGATTTGGGCATTCAACCTTGTTGCTGGAATCTGAAGTGAAATAAAATACAGTAAATTTTCACATGTTAATGAAGAATCAAATCATGGGATAAATTTTGACAATACAATCTATTCAACCTAAGTATACTCAATCTCTTATCTATACTCAACCTTGAATCAACCTTATCAATGACACAAGGGGCCACATTATGATTTTTAACCCTCTTGGACCTCAACCTTTACTCTGATTACTTTTAAGCATCATATGAGAGCAATGCTTACAAACCACAAATAATAACTAGAACAATAGAAATAAACCAAAGATTACAAACATAATCTCAAACAATCTATATCATTTTCTTGCAAGTCTCAAACAACATGACTTGAATTAATCGAAAAGCACCCCAAAACAAAGAATCAGATAACATTCTATAGACCTGACCTTTTTTTATTATATTGCCAAACTCTAAAAATCATCCCAATGTTGTATGATTAATACAACTCTAAATAATTACAGCTAACTATAAAGAAAAAATAAGTTACTTTAACAAAAACTAAAATTAAACATCAGTGTCAGTAATCATAAGCCCAAAAAAAAAAAAATTAAATATCTGTAATCAATAAAGCCAAAGACTTAAAAACCTGATAATAAACCAAAAAATGAAGTCATAAGCAAAATAATAAATAATTAACATAAAAGGAAAAAAAATCCAAATTTTTATTGAAATTGGAAGAGGAATTTTCGTAGTTGTAGATTCGATGATATTCCTTAAATTAAATTTCCTAAATGGATGAATATCTTTAGAAATTTTCAACATCAAGGGAAAATATCAAATATTCGCACAATGATTTAAAAAAAAAAAAAATTAAACAGCCAGTATAGGATAACTCAACTTCAACAACGAAGAAGACCTACTTGAAACTACAACACCAAAAATGAACATGAAATCACCGCCGGAAACAATGTTTGAAACCTAAATAACATAGCATATTAATAAAGATTTCCATTTAAATGTACAAAAAATCAATAATCAAAATCAATCACCTCTGAATAGATTTTGATGATACTTTTTTTTTTAATTTACATTTTTTTTCTAAATTTTTTGTTTTTTTATTTCTTGGATTTCGCATCGAATAGATTCATCCAACATGCTTGACCCTTCCAACACTAAAATAGCTCGAGGTATCAAGAGAAACTCAATGGTTTGTCAACGACAATACATACTTATTTCCCACAAATATAAAGTGCATAGTTTCAATTAAAAATTGAATGGAATACAAAAGAATAAGTATTTTATAAATTAATAATATATTCATTTTTATCATTCCTCCAGATTTTCTAGCTTAAAATATGGATTCAACATGCAAATCATACCAACGTCGGCTTCAATGTGGTTTCCATGAACAGCAATAGATTCACATGAACGCTAGCGCACCTCTGTCTATTGATTTCTCCCTGCTATCTTAGTCAGAGCACAAAATCAGGTGGAAAAAAAAAAAAAAAACAAATAAGAGTATCCATGACTACGCAAAAGAAAGGAAAATCTAGAATAAAAGAGAGAGAGAGAGAAAGGAGTGACCTTTCATGACTACGCAATAGTTGTGGAAAAGACACCATAGCTGTTACTACCAAACCACCCATTTGGATCACTGTCGTTAAGATATTGACCCATGTAACTAATTATCGAAGAGACGAATATTGTAGGATCATGAAGAAAATCCTCTCTTCCAACTTTAACAGAAAAATTTAAAAAAAAAAAAATAGATTGAAAGAACTTGTTGAAAAAACAAAAAAAGAAACCTGGTTGAGCGATCGACAAGAACAAATAAGGAAAAGATTTTTTCCTTAGCTTTGTCTTCCCCTCGTTTGCTTCCCATGTCCTTTGAAACATGTTTTTTTTTTGGATAAGGAGAAGGCGGGTGATTGAAAGAGATGACGAGTGATTACGAAAACAAAAAGAAGGAAAGGTCATTCTGCCGACAGAACTAGCTCTATTTTTTTTTTTTTAAATCATCAAAATAAAAATATTTTTTAATATTTAGAACATAAGTAAATGCCGGCCAAACCTAAAAACAAAAGCCCAAAATTACGTGATAGAGAACAAAAATATTTAGAACATGACA
>JBBYHO010427053.1:0-25761 GCA_038382025.1 Adansonia gregorii
ATGTCACCAAACTTAATGTTAAAGGATAAGAATTTAATAGCATTTGTTTAATGATTACCTCAACCTTACCAAACTTTAATGATATGAACATTGTAACTTGGAGGATCATCATTTCTAGTGGTTGAGCATTCCCTGATGGTTTTAGTTTGATTCGAAGAGGTTGCATGCTTAATTTGCTTCCTTTTGCTGTGCAAGTGTTCATATTTCAAGGATGGATTTATCTGCATGAACCTTGCAAAACTTAAAAACAATCTTGGCAAAAGATAAGCATTAGAGGTACCAAGATTTTAACTGTAAAAGAATATTCAATAAGCTTAGGTTTTATTAGGAATGAAAGATATTCAATGAGCTTAATGATATTTTGAAATAAATGATACCAAATAAATGTAAAACATTAAGCATATAGGGTATCAATTATTGAAATGCAAAAAAAAATCATTAAAGGCAAAAAAATTGATGTATAGAAAATAATGTATTTTTGAGGATTATGAGACAATATGAGCACTTAATCATATAATTCTTGTATTTGATTTGTGAAACACTCATAGATAAATCAAATATGATTTTTAAGTATGCGATGAGTTATGAAATGATGTTTATCAAGGTTTAGAGATCATTAAAAATTAAATGTTTCAAGTGGAAACTCATTAAGGAGACCAATTTTGCATTTAGGAGCAAAAAAAAAATTGGCCAATATTCACTGCTTGTATTAATATAGGGGCTTTTGTATCGATACACATTATGATGTATTGATAAAAAGTTCTTTGTATTGATATAAGTTGGGGTTTTCCTGTGTTTTTTCATTCTATCAATACAAGACTCTAAGTATCGATACATACCTTAATTTTTTTGAAAAATGCTTAGACAAATATGCAATTTGGCAGTCCAAAACCCATGGTTTTATATTCTAATGCAAACTTTTGAATTTAAGCATTTAAAACTCATATGAATAATCAAAGTTTAGATTAAAATGACTTTTAAAATCAAGTTTGACTGAATCACTATATTTGGTCGCATAAGTAAAGCAATATGTAACAAAAAGATTTTCATTCAAACCACATATGCACAAGTTTTATAAGTATTTTCAATGTTTACCAAACTCGTTTGAGCCATAAATCATGAACTTGCAAAATAATCAAACATCCTAAGTCTTATGCAAGTATAATTGAATATAAAGCATTAAAAAGACTTAAGAACTTGCTAATGCATGTTTATGGCATCATATCTTATAAGTAAGCTTTAACTGCTCCCCCTAAGGATATGCATATAATTTGGTCATGCAATAGAGCTTCTTAATGAAGTTTATCAAAATCAACCTTTTATGTATAAATCATCTTAAATTATGCTTCATAACAATATTTCACAAATTAATTTAACAGATTATCATCAAGCACTAAATCATTAACTGCATGCCTATTTAATAGTTGCTCAAAATGTAAAACATGAATGTTCATTAAACCTATCTTGCAATAAAAACAAATATACTTTTTTTAATTCAATATAGCATTAATAATCACAACATGAATAACCAATACACATTTCAAAATTTTAAAGCTTAGAGGTTGCCCTTCACATTTCTTTATGTGTCTAGAGCATCCATTTGTATTATGTTGCTCCTTATTGCTCTAACACACCTACAAGAGACTTTCACTTGGATTTTGGTACCCAAATTGCTTTGGGTCCTCGAATGTTAGTCTCAAAGCCTCTTGTTCCCTTACGAACACATAGTTGCCTAACTTATAATTATGTCCTTTTTTTGATAGGACAAGTATGCAAATGACCATGAAAATTGCAATGTAAGCACTTAGTCATATAAACTTCAAAAGATTTGTCTAAAATGATTTTCTTTTCTTGTTCCAAGCTTTCAATCTTTCTTTTAAAATCAAAATTGACTTTCTCTGAAATGTTAATTCTTAGCTTGGAGTCATTAAAATCATTTTTCAAATCTTTGTTTTCATTCTCTAAAACAAGTTTGATATCAATAGTAAATCATTTACAACTTTTAATTTTGAAATTATTTTCTTGTGTTTAGAGTTCATTTCCTCAAACTCAACTATAAGATCATCAAATGCATCTTGTAACTCATCATATGTATAGGAATTTAAATTTGGAGAATTTATGGTTACCTCGAGCTCATCAAGAGCCATAAAACAAAAGTTGCCAATTTGGTCTTCGTTGAAGTCATCATCATTAGAATAGTCACTATCGCTCCAAGGTGCTATAAATGCCTTTTTCTTCTTATTTTCAATAAAGGCAATCAAATTTGACATGGCCTAATTCATTGCAATTGTAGTATACCACCTTGTTAATCTTTTTAGATTGGGATGATTTGCCCTTATCTATCTTCATGAATTTCTTAGCAAATATGATCATATCCATATCTTCACCATCTTCATCGTAGTCGTCCTCCTCTTCACTCATGGAAACCTTCAATGCAACTTCAACTTTTCTTGGTCACTCTTTTCCATGATTTATCTTTATTTTATATTTGAGGAGTGATTCGATGAGCTCGTCTAAGGCAAAGAGATTAACGTCTTTTAACTCTTTAATTACGGTTACTTTAGCTTCCCATGACTCAGGAAAGCTATTCAACATTTTTTTAACCATCTTTTTATTGGGATACACCTTTTTGGGACCCTTCAAGCCATTTATAATGTCCGTGAATCTATCAAACATCTAGTTGATGCTCTTCTTTAGTTTCATTTTGAACTTTTCATAATCAAGAGTGAGCATACTTATCTTAGACTTCTTGACTTGATTAGTCCCTTCAGTGTGATAGCTAACTTGTCCCATATATATTTGGCATTATCACATAAAAACACCTTATTGTACTCATTAGGGCCTAATGCATAAAAAATGTGTGCATAGCCTTGGCATTGAGTTGAGCTATCTTGGTGTCATTCTCATCCCATTCCTATTCTTCCTGGGGAACTTTAAGATCACCTATCATCTTTGTTGGGATGAATGGGCTTTTCATGGTTATCTTCCAAACTTGATAATCATTTACTTAGACAAATAGCCTCATCCTTGTCTTCCAATACAAGTAATCTTTACTATTAAAGAGAGGAAGCCTCACAAATAAATTTTTTTTCTTAGTCGACATTGAAAATATCACCACTAGCCATCTACTTAGTCCTTTGTAGATCTTTGCTCAAGGATGTTAAGCCTATAGGATTGAGACACAAGCTTTGATACCAATTGTTAAACCTTTTAGTTGTGAATGAAATCAAGAGAGGGCGTAAATTGATTTCTCAAAACTTTGGTAATCTAAAACTTTGATAAATAAAATTGAGTAATCTAAACAATAAACTCTGGAGTGCAAGTTAATGCATAGAAATAAATAATTAAAGACAAAGGAAAAAAAAGCAAACTCAATGATTTAGAGAGGTGCGACCTTAATTGCTTATGTCTTTTACCTCAGCTTTGCTTACCTCAGATTTCCATAATTCACAAACTTGAATTGTCTACCTTTCAAAAACAAGGTATAACCTTTTCACTCTCTATCTTTCAAGGCTAAGATAAAAACCTCTACCTTCTATCTTTTGTGGCTAAGATAGAATCCAATCTCACTACTTTTGAAGGCTAAGTAGAAACCTTCTTTACTTTTCAATGGCTAAATGAGAACCTTCCCTTTTTACAATGATTTTAGTGTAAACAACTAAGACCTCTAAAGGTTAGATGTTTACCAGAGTTTTTACTCAATGAAAATATGTATCTAAAGATACAAAATGAAGAATACAAAGATAAGAAAATTTAATCCTAAAGATAAACTACTTAGCAAAAATGATGGAAAAGATGAAAGATATAACTTTAAGCACAATCTATTGGTTCTTCCCCTTATTAAACATGTTGGAGTGGCTTATTTATAGCCTTGATCATATTTATAGTTTGGTGAAGGATTATAGGCATTAGAGTCTTCATAAATATCATTTCCCATTATTCCCCATGTTATTGTATCGATACAATACTAAGAGTATCGATACATGAGTTAAAAATATAATTGTTATAGGCTATTGTATCGATACAATAGGTTGAGTATTGATACTTGTCATGTTGTATTGATATAGACATACTTTGTATCAATACATTCAAGAGTTTTAGCCAAACCTTAGCTACTATCAAGTAATATATCGATACATATAGTGTGTGTATCTGTACTCACTACAGTATCTCGATGCATACTGATTTGTATCAATATATTTGAGGGTTCTAAACATAGTATCGATACATTTATGCGTTGTCTCGATACACCCTTTAAAATTCTTTGGAAAATATTTTTTCTTGGCTTTAAAACAAGTAAAAATTATCTAAAACGTGTTTTATATAAAAGTGTATATTAAGAACACATTTTTGAGTGCTTGAAAGAGTTTAAAACACATTCTAGTATTTTTCAAAGTGTTCAGAAAATATTTCATGGAAAAGTACTAATCTTGAAAATATTTAAACACAAGCTAATTAAGCTTAAGATTTAGTTATATCAAAACTGAATTTAATTCAAAGCTAATATGGCTAACATCTAAATTAGCCCATCATTATGTAATTACAAGTTTATGTTTGAGAATATAGAGACCATGACATGGAATAAATTCTATGATATCTCAAAATAAATAATGTTTTAAAAACATTAAAAAGGTAAGTTTTGATCAGTATCTTTAAAATTGCCTTTCTCATGGTCTATCTCCAAAACTCCTTTTATTTGGTTCTTACAATATGTCACATAGATTTAAGTGCCAATATCTAGGTATTATATACCAAGAGAACTGAATAAATCTCAAAACATATCTATCTACAAAACCTCTATAAGCTTTTTAGTTTAATCAAAGTATTCTTTGCGATTTTCATTGTATTAGTCAAGCTCTACATAACTATGGCTTGTTTATTTAACATTTCATTTGTCTTTCTTGGTAAAAAAAAATATATAATGATAATGCATGGATCACAATCCATGACACATTTAATGTGCTTAAGTCTTGAAATATATCTTATCATATGAGGCCTGTTTAGGTTATTTTTTGAAATCTTGCTTAGGAACAATTCCTTGGGGATTTTGAACCTCTCAATGTGATTATTCTTATTAAACTATAAAGTTTTGAATGTTTTCAAAAAAGTTGATTGTCGCTTGCCCCTTTCAGAATTTAGGTGCTCTTATTAGTCATTATCACAAGATGGCTAGATTAAGGTTATCTTTATGAACTTGATAAGCTACCCTTAACCTAGTGGACTTTTCTTGGATTTGTCATTCGATTTGTGACAATCTTAATACTATGAGTCTAGATAATTGAGTTTGGCCTAGTCAACTTCTTAACATCAAGTATGCTACATAGTGAAAAATTCATAGTCATTTTTACTTGTTTATATCCTATATGAATTTAGAACATATTTATTGTCAATGACATAAATAAAATAATCATTCAGTCAAGTTTTAAAACTATAATGATTATTCCTCATTATTTTTATGTCATTATAGCCCTCAACTATAATATAACAAGTTTAATATTTGAATCCTCTTAACGAGCAAGGACCCCTTTCATCCTTACATAACCTTAAGTGACTTAACAAATAACGCAAAAACTAATTGAGTAGGTAACTTAATTTACCAATTGCATCTCTATGAAACTCCTAGGTTAGTTAGATGAGAATTCTTTACCTAAATACATTATATGCATTTTACGTAACCATCGCCTCTAATATCGCATGGTTAAGTGTGACATAACATACTAAGCAATACTAGTTAAGTAAGACCCACTACTTATAAGTCATGTCATTCAGACAGAAGAGACCTTGGGTGACCTAACAAATCACTCTTAGCTAGAACTCGAATATCCGGTTATGAACAATGGAAGGCTTCTTATTATGCTTAGACATGGACCTAATATTTTATGAAAGATTGCATTTATAAAATATTATTTAAGTCTCATTGATCTGCTTTTGATTGCCTTGTACTGGCATTTATTTTAAGTAATACATTCACATGTATATCAATATAAAATAAATCTATCACATTTAATCTACTAGGATGATTATGGACTTTCAGCTAAACTAGTTTCCTTGAGCCATTAGGAAACTAGACGGTCAATTTCCTAGGGATACCATTTGCATATCACATAAGTCTTCATGATAATCCCCTTAGACTTCATCTTGGCACCATACCTTTTTTTTAAAATACATAAATTCTCTAATGCTAACCTAATCTTAAAATTTCTAACTATGTAATAATTAAATATTTTTGAAGAAACCTTAAGTTACATTCCAGGGGAGTAAGGTGACAGGAGAATTTTACAACCTCGAATAATAAAGAGATAAGGTAAGGTTTAGACCCTATTTAAAAAATACCAAAATAAATAAAATTAACTATCCACAACCTAGTCCAACTAAGGTCTAAGTGCATAACCGTCCTTCATGCTTTAACAATTATAGCATAATAATAATGTGTAGCTAATATCACATGGCAATCACATGTATACAATGCATGTATAAACAAATATATAACATTCAACAATGCATCTATAAGAAACGACCATAGTGATTAAATGCATTTAATCTTATTCTTAATTTTTAGGAAAGTTGTCTTAAACTGGACATTTACCAAGCCTTTAGGTGATTTGTCTCAACAAGGAAAAATATTTTTATTTGCATGCTTATACTAGGTTTCCAAAATTAACATATTTAAAAATTAAATTAAAGAATCTATTTAATAAAAAATCTAACAAAATAAGTTTCCAAATCTTGATTCTTTTAAAACATGTTTATCTAAAGAATCCTAGTTGAATTGAAACTTTAAATATTTCTAATTTTTAGGAACCAAGTTCTATTAGATAATGATTTATCTAATCTAGCTTAATCTCTTTCCATAGTTTAAGGAATCTAATTCCTAATTTTAAAGAATTTTACTCCCACTAGAAAACTAGTTCTAGCAAAAGTAGTACTTCAATAAATAGTGCTCTTAGTTTTGGCAATTTTTTTGGCCATGCCTATAGCCATTGATTGCCACCTCTAGATGATGTCTATGGGCTGTTTCAAGTGTTGGAAAATCAAAATAGGTGTTGACAAGAACTGAGTCAAGATTGCATCCAAGAGGGAAACAAATTTGCACCTAATCACAAGTTACAAACAAAGTTGGGAAGTGGCATTACCTTACGGCAAGCCCCAGCTTTGATGCACAATTTTCCACATCAATGGAGGATGTTCAAAGCAATGATTGTAGATGCTAAAAATTCATTCAAGATTCTGCCAAAGTTTGAACCAAAGTAGCAAAATCAATGGCAACAAGTTGCCATGCAAATCACAAATCACATGGATACACCTTGCATAGAGGTTATGTCAACATACCTAAATTTTTAGCAACCAAGATCCATTAAGAATCATATATTGTTTGATTAACTTGCTGTCCTAAGATGCACTAAAGGTATTGAACTTTTCCATAAAGATTTTAAAGTGCATTGGCAGCAAGAACACATTCAAGATTAGCCAATAACACCATGTCATGTAATATCATCAAAAAAATTTAGGATTGTGTTTTTTGTTTTAAATTGTATTTAAATAAATCCAAATTGAATTTTATGAACATAATATAATAAAATGAAATCCTAAAAATATGTTTTTACAACATAGAACCCATTAGAAAGATCCCTAGATGAAACTGAGTTTGACATGGAACATGTCTTCGAGTTTCATTAATTCAATATGTATGTGATCTAAATCAATAAAAACTAATTTTTGTTAATTAAACTTTTTTATAATCATCAATATACATTTTAAGCATACTATCCACAATTAAGAAAATTATAAAAATTACTTTACAAATTTTTATGGCCCAAAACTTTATAAGTTTATGCATGTGACATCCAAATGTCAATTACCATGAATTAGCATGCACTTATCACATGTAATCCATTGCCTATAGGCTCTGATACCACTTGGAGAGAACTTTTTCTTGGTGAAGTCTAGCCTCGTGCATATATTTGATTCAAAAGTCAACAAAGTATCAAGAATAAAGCAGCAAAAATAGTACTCAGAGAAACAACTGGACTTTTGTACGGATCTTTAAGAAGGGATTTACATGTAGTAAACATTAAACTATTTTTATCAAGTTTCAAACATCCATATGTTAGAAGGTTACCTTGAATTTTAGATGTTCAAATCTAAAATAAATTAACTTGAAGAATCTTGGAAGAAATGAGATAGGCTTTTTGCATGGTTTCTTGAAGACCATAAGTAGCATATGTCTCCTACCTCTAATAGTTATCCACACAGGTGATCGTTGAAACCTTTTTAAGGCTCAATGATTCTCTAGTGCTAGCTAAAAGGGCAATGAACCCTTAATCAAAAGATAGGTTAGTATAGAAACAAGAACAAGAATATGAGTAGGTGGCAGCAAAAGAGATAAAAACCCTAGAAAATATTTTATAACTCTTACAAGTATTTTCTCTTTCAATTAGGTTAGAAAGAATCCTTAGATTTTTCTATCCCAACAAGTCTTTATATACTAGCTTAATCTTAGTCCTAGTTGAACTTAGGATGGAAGAGTTTTAACCTAATCAAAACCCCTAAATCAAGTGAAACTTTTTTCCTTGTTTTAGTTGTTTTAATTTAACCAATATTAGTTTCACAAACTTTATAGTCAGCCCTTCCTTCCCATCCCTTGGAAAAAATATCCAACAAGATTAGGCCAAAGTAATTGGGCAAACAAGCATAGGCTACAAGCATAGGCTTAGCGTGATACAGGATTTTGGGCTATCTTGTGTTTCCATGAATTTAATCTAATTAATTCAATTCTTTATTTGTCTAAATAAATAAACATTATTTATTTAATAAATATAATTATCAAATGGTTATGAAAATTAAATAAACAAATTGGAAACATAATTTAGCTAGTATGTCCCTATGGATTTTATTAGTACAAAATCTTTAATTTAGTTAAAATTATTTTTAACTTAATTTTACTATTATTTTATATAATTAACAAACAATTAATATTATAATAATATTCCAAAGGATTTAGTTCAAGAGATGTGATAAAAAATTTGATTGACAATCAAATCCCTAGTCTAGTAGAAATCTTATTTTAACCAGGAATAGTGTTTCTCCACCTTTACACTTTATGTCTTAATTTAGATATTATTTTAAGAAGACAATCTTATTATTAATTTCTTAATTAGAAAACAAAATCTAGATTTCAAAACTCCAATTTTATCTCAAATTATCATACTTTTCAATTAAATCTTTCATTTAAATTATCTTTTATTTAATTAAGTCATACTTAATTAAATGCCAAATTTAATTTAGCTGGTCTACCTTATTCTATGTGGCACATTAAATTCCCAAAATGTTGGAAATGAATATAAATAATCTTATTAAAAATGTTCATGGATTAAGAGCGGGATCTAGCAACCTATCAAGACTACCTAAATGTTGAAAAAGTTAGTGTGACCTTAGTGAAACCTTTTAGTAACCAGCCTATCAATGTAGTACGATCCTTTCACCAAATATCCTAGATTAAGGATGAGCATGGTGTAGTGTTTACCAAACCTCTATCCATATTAGTTCTTCCAACTTATGGTTAATACCCATTATGCTTTAGACAAATACTTTTATCCAATTAATCATAGTCTTCCATCCCTATTAGTTCTTCCAACACTTAAGATATGTCTTCAATGTCACTCAGAGTGGTGAATCCTCTCTAGATGATTCTTCATCTACTATATGATCATGCTATACCTAAAACCACCCTACCATAATCATCCATTCATTGTCGACCTGTTTGTGATGAAATCAAAGCATAACATTCCACATACGAGACGACTTAGTATTTGACCATGTATCCCATGTCCCAGTCCGATTGGTTCAAGAGCATACACCAACACCCACTTATTTTTCTTACTCCATTCATCAATTTTTTTCCTTTTTACTTCAACAGAAAATCACAAGATTAAATGAGTTTCGTATTTTTTTTGCTAATTTTCTTTTTTTCCTTTTATTTGTCTCTTTCTTCAACAAACATATGTGCTTGATTATTTTTTATTAAATTTCAAAGTTACTAGCTACAAATTAGGTGGGTTTTATGCTTTTTTTACTTTCTTTTTTCCCTTCAATTCCCCATTTGCTTTAACATACCTATGTGATTTTTTTATCAAATTTCAAATTTTCTAGCTACAAGATCAAATAGGTTTCATATATTTTTCATATTTTTTGGTTGATTTTTTTCCCTTCAATTCATGACTTGCTTTAGGATACTGATGTGATTTTTTAATCAAATTTCTGAGTTGCAATCTGCAAAATTAAGTGGGTTTCATATTTTGATTCTTTTTGGTAATTTTTCCCTTCAATTCTTTATTTGTTGTGCTTGATTTTTTTCATCAAATTTAAAGTTGATAGTTATAATATCATATGGGTTCTAGTTTTTCCTTGTTATCTGGTTTATTTTCTTTCCTTCAACTCCTTAATTGCTTTAGCACACTCATGTGTCTGATTATTATTTTTTATCAAATTTTAGAGTTGTTAGCTACAAAAGTAGGTGGATTTCATATTTTTTTTCTCATTCTTTTTACCGATTTTCCTTTTCCACTTCAATTTTTTATTTGTTTTAACATACCCATGTGCTTATTTTTTATCAAATTTTGGAGTCGCTGGCTACAAGATCAAATGGATTTTATATTTTTTCTTATTTTTTAGCTAATTTTCTTGTTTTCCTTTAATTCCCTAATTACTTCAGCATACACACATGTTTGATTTTTTTATCAAATTTTAGAGTTGCTGGCTATAAGATGTGGGTAAAAAAAAAATCATTCAAGAGAAGGTGAAAACTTTTGTTTTCTATACTTTTCTTATCAATTCTTTTATTTATCTCCTTTATATTCTTTAAAAAATTTTTAAAAATTAAGTGAGGGATTGATGGATAAGCAAAAAAAGAATGGCTGGTGGCAAAAAGATGATGGCGAAGAAAGAAATTGATACTTTTACAGGATCCCATTGAAGTTAACGAGGTGAATGGAATATTTTGATTATTTTTGTTTTCCAAAAGAAATATAAATTAAAAGGTAAAGTTTTTAGATGGAATTTCATATCAAGATTAGATTTTTAGATTTATAATTTTGAGATTTTAATGAATATAAAAGAATTTAAGTTTAGGTATCTTTGGAAGCATTCTTTGTAATGCCTATGAATCTTGCTTAACCAATGGTTGATTCCATGATCCTCATAAAGCAAATGCTTACATAAATATTTTTATGTGAAATCTCACTTTTTTTTTAGTTTTTCCTATTTGGATATTGAGAACTGGTAACAAAGGACTTGGTGAGAAACTTAGCTTGATGTCGAGGTATGTAGTTTTGTCTTTGTCTATTTCTATGGTTCTTTTAAAAAGATATTTTAAAGTTTTCCTTGTAAATACCTTATTTTGTTTAGCCCTCTTATTGGTTTTTCCTAGGTTTTAAGGGTTGTTGGTATTTTCTAGGTCTAGGTCCTCTCCAATGAGTTGTTGATGATAGAAAGGTAAAATAGGTTTCAAAATATTTCCATGAGCTTAGTTTAATGAAACAAGGCACATAAGCTTAATTTTCTAATTTAAGGGATAAGTGTCAGATTTGGAAGTCAAATTTCAAGAATCTAAGCATAACAAAAGTTGAATAGTATATGTTTCATGAGAGAATTAGAATGATTATTGAGGTCCTCTAGAAGAAAAAGACACTTGCCTTTAGAAATCAAAATAAAAAGTCAACAAAAAGTAAAAAGTCAACCACATTGCATAGAGTTTGATTTTTAAATTGGAAAGGCTCAAAACCTCAGATTTCAAAATTAATTACACCAAAATGAAATTGAATATGGACCTTAGGCTAAGAAAGTGTAATTGAGAATGGGTCATGAAAAGACCTTAGAAATTAAGGTGTTGAAAATTCTTGAGGGCTTAATCTAAGAGGTTCAAGATAGAAACTTTTGAATTATTTGAGGGAAGGTCATTAAAGATTATTTTTACTACAGAAAGGAACATTCAATTGAATTTTTATAAGTATACAGCATGATCAATTGAATGTCATAAAAAATTGTACTAGATTAGACATTCTAATGCCATGGCCGAAATTTAACATTTGTTTACTGTGGACAATTAGCTCATTAATAAGTAAAGGTACAATGGTTATTTCCACCTAAGTAGTTAAGGGTGGTTAGGAGTTAGTAGTTAATCTTAATATTACTTAAAGGTGATTTAAGGTTGGCTTACCCACCTAAGGCCTATATATAAAGGTGGTGGCTATCCACTCAAAGGGATAACATTTTAATCACTTTACTTAGAAAATATCTAGAATTTTCTCTCAGATTCTCCCTTTACTCTTGAGGAAAAAAACTTAAGGCGATAATTTCTCTTTCTAATCTTTTAATTTTTAGCTCAAATTCATGATTATAATGTTGCTTAATTTTACTTTTGCATGTTTTCCCATGATGTTTTGATCCTATTCATGATTTGATTTTCATGTTTTTTGATGAAATGATGCTGTGATCATCATTTAGCTAGGTTTCAACATGATTTTGATGAGATCAATGCATGATTTCTTGAGTATTTGATGAATTAAATTTGTAATCATGTTGCTCTTATTTGAATTATAAGGGCATCGCACTTTTCTCATCTTGGTTTTGGCTCACAACTTTTGTAGAAGACTATAGGGTTAGTGTTAAGGCCTGACGCAGATAAACAGGTACTTTCTTCTTTATTGTTATTAGTTTCATATATTTCTTAGTTTTTTTTGTTAAAGAATCATGGATAGTTACACTTGATATACAAATTGTTTAATTTAATTTAATTTCATTGTTATTTGAACCCTAAACCAGGTGAAAAGAACAAATTCTACTATAATGAAAAACTTAAAAGATAGGTTTAATTTGGTTTTGTGGTGTTATTTTAAAAACGTAGAGAATATAATATTTACGTCTTTCATTTGTTCTCTCTTTTATATGAAAAACTCTAGAAATGCCTTCATCTATGTTTATGCCTAGTCCAATGAATAGTAGTTTTAGGGATGAGCTACATGAGGTGGAGTTTTGAGCTAAGAGTTGTCAAGAAGTAAAATCAAATACATTACTCGTTATATTCCTTATCGTTCATCTTCTAAGCAAATGACAATGGTAGCATGCATAAAAACTGGTGTGGTTATGATGGAAAAAAAAAGTATTGGGAAGCCATATGTTCATTAGGTGGCTTCCCAATTTCATGAACAAGCAATTTCTCTTCATGTAAAAAAATTTTGGTAAATCACCTGTTCAATGGGAAATTTTCTAATTGCAACTCCCAATTAACACATATTTGTCATAATGTGGCTTGGATGCAAATCCTAACCAAGCCCGACTTAAATGGCCCTCGATTATATAAGTGGTGATGTATCATTATTTCAAAACTATTTATTCTTCTTTTTTTTATTAATATACTCTTATTTCTGGGGACTCAGTAGTTAAGATGAATCATTCGCCCATCTTAACCCTAAATTGTCATCATAAAATTACCATTTGTTTAGAGTCGCCACCAATCTATTTTGGCCAAGTGAGATTGGTCACCTGTAGGAATATATACTTTAAGGGCCATGAAACCCTAAAGATAAATTTTATGGTCTATGGAGTTTCAGAGATCGTTTTTAAAGTTTGGGAGTTAGTTACAGCCACAAGTAAGGATCGACCCTCTCATTGTGCCCAAAATTGGTACCTTATTGACCATGGTTAATTTGAACTTTAATTTTTTATCCGACTTCAATATGTAGTACTTAATTACAATTCCCATATTGTTAAAATAAGATTTTATTATTCCATGAGAGAAATTTGAGGTTTTATATTTTGAAAATCAAAATGTCTTTGCACCCCCGTCAGAAAACCAATGGGACACGAAAGTTTTTATTATTTCATTTTATACCCCAATGAAAAACCAAAGGGACATAAAAGGTTTTAAAATTTCAAAATGCCTTTTACATCCTACTAGAGTACCTGGCAGAATGTGAAAGATTTTTATTTGTATAAAATTCTCAATTTCCATTATGAAAAGGGTATCTCATCATTAGAATGATTCGTAAAACCCGTATCACATATGGGTGGGAGGAGTTTCACGCATCACTCTAACTCTGAGACATTGCCTTTATTTTACAAAGACATACGAATTTTATTTGAAACAAAAATAAAAGATCTATGACTCGGTCTAGACAGTAAACTACTAATTCAAATCTAAGGACTGAAAAAAGAAAAGAAAAATGAATCTACCTTTGAGGTATACCTTCGGCATAGAAACACTCGATAACTACTTAGGATTTAGTTTTGAGGAAAATTAAAATATTCCTAAGGCTTACCGGTGACACTAAGGCACTCGGTACTACTTAGGATTGGGTTTTAAGGAAAATTAAAATATTCTTAAGGCATATCATCGACACCAAGGCACCCGGTAACTACTTAGGATTGGGTTCTAAGGAAAATTAAAATATTTCTAAGGCTTACCATTGACCCTAAGGCACCCGGTAACTATTTAGTATTATGTCCCTTGAGTATATCTTCGACATGAAAATACTTGGTACCCCTAATGGACTCCAAAATGACTTTAAAGGCTAAATGAAACATAAACATTGGACTCCAAAATGACTTTAAAAGGATAAATGAACCATAAACATTCACCTTTGGCATAAAAGCATTCTGATGAAAAAAATTACAAAAATGCCTCTATGGTATACCTTAACCATGAAAATATCTCGATACCCCAAATGGACAAAAAAATAACCTTAAAAGGCTAAATGAACCCTAAACATTCACCTTTGGCATAAAAGCATCCAAAAATTATGAAAATGCCCTTGGGGTATACCTTCATCATAAAAGTATCATGGTATCCCTAATGAACTCGAAAAGAGAAGTAATGATGATTCTTACTATAAATGGGTAATTAGATTATAAAAATGACCTAAAGTATGAAAATTGCTATGGATACCTAAATTTCTCCAAAATTAAATATTAGTCCATAATTAATTAATAATGCTATAAACATTTAAAAAACCCGAAATGGATGATTTAAATTTTAAAATAACCTAACACATGAAAATATCGTTAAATCCTTAAATTTTCAAAAATTGCATTTCGTGCCCTAACGGAGAACCAAAAGAATATGAAAGGTTTTAATATTTTTATCCTTCACCCGAGAACCAATTGAATGCTAAAAATATTTAAAATATTCTAAGGGAGTGATTTCATGCTAGAGATAACTAGTTTAGCCTAAAAAAACTAGATTTTGCTAGTGGTCCCTAAGCTTCCCTAAAATTACAAGTTGGCCCCAACATGATTAAATATAAAATTAAGCATTAAATAAATCAAAATAACCATGAAAAATCATGTAGAAAATTACAAGCAAGATTCGGTCACTTTTTTTTACCCTTAGGGTAAAATTTTCAATTTATTACCTTTATTATTTTATTTTATTATTTTTTAATTTCTACCTTAATGGAGAACCAAAAAGATATGAAAAGTTTTAAAGACTTTTATACCCCCTACGGATAACCATGGGGATATTAAAAGCCAAAAATATCGTTAAAAAATTGATTTTATTATTAAAACTTAAAATTTGCTATTTGGCCCCTTTTTTTTTTACATTTTTTTCAATTAAGTCTACATATGATTATGCATCTCTAAAATCATTAAATCATGTAGAAAAATATATACAAACATTTACAATGTGCCATGTGCAATATTAGGACCAACATAATGCACTTACTATACTTTGCAAACTAACCCCTAAACTTTTAGACATTTGCAATTTAGTCCTTAATTAACCAAAACCATCATGAAAACACATCATTAAGGCATGAAATCAGCAACAAAACTTGGGAAAAATACTCATTAAGATTCGGCCAAACATGGGATTTGTTAGAATAAAAATTTTCCATTTTTCTCGGTTTGGTTCCTAGGTTTAACATTTGTTACAACATGATATATTAATATCAATTCTAAGCTAAAACTAACCAAAACCATCATCATCCACTCAAGATTAGGTTCGGCCAAGGTGGAATTCATCAAGCAAAAAGAATTTTCATGATGGAAAAACAAGCAAAACACATGAATACACCATTTTCATGCATAAAAACACAAGCTTTCAAACATATAACAACCAAGTTACCACATATCAACCAAGACAACATATATATGCATGTGATATTACAACAAAATGACCATGAAATTAGCAAGAAATAGGAAGGAAGAAGGTGATTACCTTGGCTGAAAATCAAAGGGGCAAAAGTTCTTATTTTTTATTTTTTTCTTATTTTTTCCTTTTTCTCTCTTTTTCTCTCAAATTGTTTTCTCTCTCCCCCCCCCCAAAAACTTCATAATGAAGAAAAATGTCCTCTACTTATAGAGGAAGAGCAGTAATATTGTTGCCTAAATAGAGTGACCAAATGGCCCTTTTGTTCATTTTTTTGTTTATTTGATGTGAAGATGGCTTGTTAGGTTGGATAACCATAATTGTTGTCATAAGCCCATGCTCTTGTTATCTTTTCTTACAAGCCACTTTATTATCAAACTTATGATGAAGTTTATCAGCCCATGTAATGGGTAAATGTGATGTAACCAACTTGGCTAGAAAGTAATTGGATGAGAAAACAAGTTAGTTAGCATGTAACTAGTTGGAAAAAGTAAATAAAATAAAATCTTAAAAAATAAAAATAAAATTGGAATTAATGTTAATTGATCATAGAAAAAATTTTAGAAATGAAATAGTGCAAAAGATCTTGATTGGAATTTAAAAACTTATAAAATTTTATGACAAATGCCTTAGTGTAGGAAAATTGACATATATGAAAAAAAATCAAAACCTAGGAAATAATTTAAAATTTTCAAAACCATTTTAATAGAGTTAAATGACAATATTAGATGAATTTTAAAAACTTTAAGCCAAAGAAAATTCCCTCGAAAACATTTTTGGAATAGAAAACTCGATTATTTGGAAACGAGGGAAGTTCAAGAAAAAAAATAAAAAATCATGAAAATAAATGAATTTTTGAAAACTGAATTAAGGTGAATCAACTAATAATATTTTATGAATTTTAGAAATCATAAACTAAGAAAAATCACCACAAAAACATTTACAGAGTAAAAAACTCTATATTTTAAAAATAAAAAAATTTCAAGAAAAAAATCAAAACTCATGAAAATAAATGAATTTTTCAAAACTAATTTAATGTGAATCAAACAATAATATTGGATGAATTTTTAAGTTTGAAACTCGAGAGGATTCCACCAAAAATTTTACGAGTAAAAAAAACTCGTATTTTAATACTAGAAAAAATTACGGAATTTCATTGAACTAAAGTAAACAAATTCAAGACCATATATTATTCAAAACATTAATTTCTAAGGTGAAGAAAATGAATTTGTAAAATTTTAAAAATAGATCAACAAGAATCAAAAGTAAAATTCACGAGCATGATATTCGTAAGACTATATAATTCAAAATTAATTTATAAAATTTATAGTTTGATACTTCATGGTAGAAAATGCCAATATATATTTTTTTCTTGAACATTTATGATTTTTTGGGGTAAGAGCCAACATAAAACCACATCGATGTCAATAAAAATATCCGACTACCAATCTCTCAAGTTTTTTAGAGAAACCTTAGGAAATTTCTAAAAATAGGAAAATTAATCGTGAGATCATCCGCAGAGGTAATTCGCAAAATTTTTCAAGAACTTGTTCAAAAACAAAAATTTTTCCTTTGCGGATTCATCCTTTTCTCTCCAAAAAATAGATTTTTTTCATCATATGTATATACAGTTATGTACATATAACTGATTAAAATTAAAAAAAATGTGAAACTGCTCTGGTGGAAGTTGACCTCTATCACAGTGGCCACTACATTTTCGTTCATGAATACTTGGCACTTTCGGGGACAAATAGCCCAGACGAAATTAGGTGTCTACAACTAGCCCTCTTTGTCCGTTACTGAGAATCAGGAGTAGGACAAAGACCAAATGGACACAATTTTGTTTGGGCCACAATGTACCAGAAAAATGAGATATGAACATATACATTAGAGCCAGAAAAATGAGATATGAACATATATATTAGAGCTTACTGATTAGAAGGGGAACTTTTAACCTATGGTGAAGTTAATATTAAAAATAAATTGGTCGGGGCAAAAACGTGCAAACTAACTAGTAAGACAAATTGATTAAAACCAAGTAGTCAGGTCAATAAATGAATGGAGTTACTCTGACTAAGCCGATGGGTAGATAAAGAATACAAAGGTAATACCTAAGGTTAAACGTAACAAGGTTAACTAGGGCTTAACCTTTACATCTAACGAGATACAAAAGGGAGTTTGACCAAGATGAAACCATAATGTCAAACAACAGTGAAAGAAAGTTTGACCAGGGCTAAACTATCACATCAAATGAAATAAAATGAGGGTTGACTAGGGCTAAACCATCATGTTAAACGAAGGTGAAAACAAGGTTTAACCAAGGCCAGACCATCACATTAAATAAAATGAAAATAGAGTTTGACTAGGGTTAAACCATCACGTCAAATAGAGGTGAAAAGAAGTTTGACCAAGGTAAAACATCACGTCAAGCGAAGGTGAAAAAAATTTGATCAAGGCAAAACCATCACGTCAAATGAAATGAAAAGGGAGTTTGACCAAGGCTAAACCATCACGTTAAATAAAAGTGAAAAGAAGGTTTGACTAGGGCTAAACCATCACGTCAAACAGAGGTGAAAAGAAGTTTGTCTAGGGCTAAACCATTACGTCAAATGAAAGTGAAAAAAAGTTTAACCAAGTTTAAACTATCACATTAAATGAAATGAAAATAGAGTTTGACTAGGACTAAACCATTATGTCAAATGAAATCAAAAGGGAGTTTACCAAGGCTAAACCATCATGTTAAACAAAAGTGAAAATAAGTTTGACCAGGGCTAAACTATCATGTCAAACGAATTGAAAAGAAAGCTTGACCAAGGTTAAACCATCACGTCAAATGAAAGTGAAAAAAAGTTTAACCAAGTAAAATGTAGTAAGACTTTACTGAGTACAACCAAGTAAGAATTCGACTGAGTACGATCGATTGGAGACAAACTTTAATAAGGTTGAAGTAATTTGATATTTGAGATCTTTGAAGAAAGCTTGACTTACTTTTTGATTTTGAAGCCGTATCCATTCTGATATTTTTTTTGCTTCATTGCTTTAAACCTGTGAATTACATAATTATGAATGTAGATGCATGGTGAATGTGCATGGATTTTCATGATTGGATTTATTCTTTAGTTTTTTATTTTTCATTCATTTACTTTTTAAATCGTGATTTAACCTACTTCAAAAGCCTGAAAATATCTTCAGAAAACATGGAGAATCTTTTTAGTGATAAGGGGCTAGTCTTGAATATGACATTATCTTTATAGAAACAATTGTTCTTGCCCTTCAAAGAATTCAGATTATGATGCACCAGCATCATCTAGTGACTATATAAGAATGGCATGATTAGAAATGTGTGGGGGATGCCCCTTATGGTCATATGGTGCATCAATACCGTCAATGGTTAATGAAAAAGGATATGATTAAAAATATGGGTGATGTCCCTACCCCAAGAAAAAATAGGACTTTATGATGCATCAATACCATTTAGTGGTTGAGTAAAAGGGATATTATTGGAAATGTGGGCAATGTCCCTGGCCCAAGATAAAATAGGACTTTGTGATCCATTAATACCATCTAGTGGTTGAGGAAAAGGGATATAATTGAAATATGAGCGATGTCCTTGCCCTAAGAGAAAATAAGATTTTGTGATGCGTCAATTCTATCTAATTGTTAAGGAAAAAAGATATGATTGGAAATATGGGCAATCTCCTTGCCTTGAGAGAAAATAGGACTTTATGATGCATCAATACCATTTAGTGGTTGAGGAAAAAGGATATGACTAAAAATATGTGAGGGATGCCCTCTTTCGATCCATTTATGGTTTTCAGAATGTAAAAAGGACTTGGCATTTCCATCAACTCCCTTGCCAGTCGAAACAATATGATGAATATCTTTTAAGAGGTTAAGTTTCCTCCATCGTCAGAATTCTATCTAAGACCGTTAGTTTTCCACCCTTAACGCTTCCTAGAACATTTGAAAAAATTAAGATGTGAACCAAGATTTTCATAATGTTTTGACCTTATTCTAAAGTAACTCAAAGAAATTTGTCTGTTATCTATTTTAATCAATCTTTTTTTCTTGCAGTTGTTAATTACCATTTAGCAAAAATGTTAGCATGTTAAAAAAGATTGTCTAACAAAGGTTGCATTTCAAAGAAAAAAAGTAAAATATTGGCTTTTTTTTACAAAAATAATGGTAAATGCCTACGAAAAGATTCATAAAGATAATGGTAAATGTAAAAAAAAAGGTCTGGACAACTGAATTCAGATTTTCGAAGATTTCTTCTAAACAAAATATCTACTTTTGTATAGATCTATCTTTTAGAGACGTGTTTGATCATATCATGTATATGATTTAATCATTTCTTTCTTTACTTGAACTGCCCTTTCAGGTTTTCAACTTGAAGCCTCTCCTTTATATCGCTTTAGTTGAGCACCTTCTTTGGGTTTTTATCTGATTTTTATTTTTTGTTTTTTTCTTTTTTTAGTGCATTATTTCTTTACACTGTCTGCATGAATAAGGTTTAGCAAGACATCTCCATCCATTTCAGCAAGGATTAATAGGCCTCATAAGAATGCCTTGTGAACCACATAAGGCCCTTCCCAATTGGGTGCCCATTTACCTTGTGGATCTTCTTGTATCAAAAGGATTTTCTTCAGCACCAGTTTTCTTTCATGAAGTTATCTTGGACGAATCTTCTTATCATGGGCCTTCATCATCCTTTTCTGGTACATTTACCCATCCTTGATCAATTTTAACCTTTTTTCTTCAATATAGTTCAATTGTTCATAGCGATCTCATGCCTATTCAGCTTCTTCCAATAGTCTCTGTTAATATTCAAAGTGATGGAATCTTGTCTAATTGGTAGTAGTACCATCATGCCATACACCAATAAGTAAGGTGTTACCCTAGTTGAGGTCCGTATTGAGGTTTGATAAGCAAAGAGATCAAATAGAAGCTTCTCGTGCCAATCTTTATAAGTCTTCACCATTTTCCCCATAATCTTCTTAATATTTTTATTGGCAACTTTCATGGTCCCACTCATCTTTGGAAAATATGTGATCGAATTATGATAAGAGATTTTGAGTTGGGTATAGACCTCCGTCATCTATTTATTATTCAAGTTGGAGGCATTATCTACTATAATTCTTTTAGGGGCTCTGAATCTATAAATGATATTGGCCATTAGAAATTTAATCACCACAAATCTTATGACGTTAGTAAAAAAAAGTGACTTCCACCTATTTGGTGAAATAATTAATGGCCATAAGATGAAACGATGCTGGTTCGATGCTGTAGGAGTAATTGGTCTAATGGCATCCATACCCCATATAGAAAAAGGCCATGGCACAATGATGATATGTAATGGTGAGGGTGGGGCATGAATCATGTCAGCTTAGAGTTGACACTTATGGCACTTTCGGGCATACTTGATACAATCACTCTCCATATTCATCTAGAAATACCCTAATCGTATGATTTGTTTTGCCATCTTTTATCCATTAGGATGAATCCCATAAACCTCTTCATGTACTTCTTCTATTATTTTCTTTGGTTTTGAAGCATTAATACACCTTAATAATGTTTAGTCAAAACTTTTCTTATGCAAAATCTTTCTGTCTAAGGTAATATTCAGTGCCAGCCTTCTTAACATTCTCTTATTAGATTCTGAGGCATTTGGCAGATATACTTGATTTTTTAAATAATTTTTGATATTATGATACCTTGGAAGGCCATCTGCTTCAATCTTAATATTATGGCAAAATGCATGGAATTCATAAATACTCATCTCAATGGGTGTCAACTCCTGCCCCTTGTTTACTTTGAACATCGAAACCAAAATGGCTAGATCTATCATTTGATTGTCATCATAGAATAGATGAATAAAGTCTACTTCTTTGAATTCTTTTAGTAATTTTAAAATCAATTTTTTATTTTGCTACAACCTTGGGTCTCGTGTTTCCCATCTCCATGCAATTGGTAAATTACCAAGGTTGAATCTTCGTAGACTTTTAATACCTAAGCCTTCTTTTCTAATGCTACTCAAAGCCCCATAATACATGCCTCATATTTTTCCATATTGTTGGTGTAATCAAAAATTATTCGAGCTGTAAAAGGGTAATAATCCTCTTTTAGAGATACTAAAATTATGCCAATTCCATGGCCTAATGCATTTGATGCTCCATCAAAATACATTTTTCGTGTAGATCTTTTCGATGACTCTTCTTCTTTAACCATAATAATCATCAAGTCCTTGTTAGGGAATTCCAAATCCAATGGTTGATAATCGTCAAGTGCTCGGTTTACTAGGAATTTAGCATGGTGCTTCCTTTGATCACCTTTTGGCTTACATAAATGATATCATATTAGCTAACCTTCCTGATAAAGCTGGTGCTTCGAACAGATATTTGATTGGATCCATTTTGGTGATCAGCCATGTAACATGATACAACATGCACTATTAGAGCCTTTTCGCTGTCTAAACTAGAGCACATCATATCTTCTCTATATGGGAATAATTTACCTTATAATCCAAAAATTTCTTACTGAGGTAATAGATTGCCCGCTCCTTTTTTCTAGTCCCATCATGTTACCCCAACACACAGCCCATGGATCTTTTGAACACTAATAAATACAGGATCAACGGTTATCTTAGAATAGGTGATACCAATACCGATGAATTAGAGAAATATTGCTTAACTTTTTTGAAAGCATTTTGGCATTCACTATCCCACTCACCAGGATTTTGTTTTTGCAAAAATAAAAAAATCAGATCAAACTTATCCGTGAGTTGAGATATGAGTCTAGCAATTTAATTCAATCTCCCCCAAGAAACTTCTCACTTTTTTTGGCATGTTTAGGGATGGTAACTCCTGTATAGCTTTGATTTTATCTGAATCAACTTTAATTTGTTTTTGCTTATAATAAAAACTAACAAATTTCCAAACCTAGCTTCGAATGTACATTTCACTAGGTACAGCTTTAACCAATATTTTCTTAGCCTTTTAAACAACTTTCGCAGGTCCGCTACATGACTTTCTTCTTGAGGGGATTTAGCAATCATGTCATTAACATACACTGCAATTTCCTTATGGATCATGTCATAGAATAGGGTAACCATTACCCTTTGGTAAGTTGCTCATGCATTCTTCAACCCAAATGGCATTACTTTGTAACAAAATTTCCTTACATTGTAACAAATGTGGTCTTCTCCATATCCTCTAAAACCATTTTAATTTGGTTATACCCCAAAATCCATCCATGAAAGAAAATAAATAGTTTTTTATAGTATTATCAATTAGGGTATTATATAAAAAAAGGGGAAGTTGTTTCTTGGGCTTTGCTCAATTAAGGTCCTAGTAATTTACACACATTCTAACTCTTCCATCTTTCTTGGGAGCTGAGATAATGTTTGCGACCCACTCTGGATATTTTGCCACCTTTAGAAATCTATATTCAAACTACTTCTTAACCTCTTCTTTTATCTTCAAAAGCATCCCTGGTTTTATTTTCCTTAGCTTCTATTAAATCTATTTACATGCCTTCTTTAAAGGTAATTTATGAACCACAATCTTCGTATCTAATCCTAGCATGTCTTGATAAGACCATGCAAAGATGTCTTGAAATTCATGCAGCAGACTTATTAGATTTTTTTGAATGAAAGCCTTTATGGCAGTTCCTATTTTAATCTCTTTCTTATCGTTTTCATCATTCCTCAAATTGATAATTGTAGTGGGCTCTTCATGGGGTATTATGCGCTCATCTTCTTGTTTAATTACTTTTAACAAATTAAAAGGCAAGATAAGCTTATCGACATCTTGTTCAAGATCGACCTTGTTCGAGCAAATAGTTTATTTAAAATTAACCTCTGAATCCTGATCAGATTTATCTATTTCTCTACAAAGGCAAAAGCAAGGAAAAAGGAAAAAGAATATAGGATATGAATAGCATATGGATGCAAAAAAATAAAAGAGATATTGAGATAAAAAATCATAAAAGCAACAGATGTAAGAAAGAAAAAGAGCCAAGAAAGATTATATAGGGAAAATTACGTGCATTTCATTTTTACTAATGATAAATTACCATTGTGAGTTTTTACAAAAAGAATTATAGATGATAGGTTCATTTCTTAGTTATTACTTTGAGATTGACCTAGACACTATGCTACTCTCAGCACATGTCCAATTCTGTAAAACATATCCAGAGGGTAAAGGCAAATCCTATAATCCTCAGTGAACTCTTTATCATCTCTTTTAATCACAGCCATGTGATGCTCTTCGAAGGCATTATCGATCACTAGAACAACGTTTGTGGTTTCTTTATCTCTATTTCTTGGATTGACTCCTTCATAGCAAAAAATTTCCTCTAACAAGGGGTAGGGAGTTGATTTTTAGCCAACTGTTGGCCAACACCCAAGGATGGCTACTTTTCTCTCATTTTTTTTGAACTTCTTCTTCAAAACTTTTTCTAGCTTGAAGCCTAATCCATATTTGTCTTTCTTACCATTCACATTAATGGCCTAGCTAATTTCTTACAAACATCTCTCGAGTCCATTTTTAGCTAGGCTCTTTTCTTTACTGTCAACTTAAGGCCCATATGCATGCTTTTCAATAGCCTCGATTTAAGGATAACTAACCTTTCTGATATAAAGGTCATGTTGATAATCTCAAAAACTCTGAAAGAGCATTCATCAGTTTCAACATTTGTGTCAATGTAAGGAGCCTTTGTAGACATCATAGTGACTATGTCTTCTTCCCTAAACAAACTTATCAATCTTTCATCTATTATAAACTTGACTGTTTGATGCAAGGATGATGGAACGGCCCATGCGAGGTGAATCCATGGTCACCCTAACAAATAATTATCTGCTGGAGTGATATCCATAATGTGAAACTCAATTTCAAATGGGTAAGGACCAATTTCTAAAGTAACTAAAATAGTTCCTTGATGTCCTTCCTTGTTCCATCAAAAGCCCTGACAATCGCATGGCTTTATTTGATTTAGCTAACATCTACAAGCAAATAGGGTAGTGTACTCCATGGTGTGACATTTAAAGCAAAGTCATTGTCGATAAAGACCTTAGGTAGCATGGTCCCTATGCATCGAGTCATGATATGGAGGGCTTTTGGTGAAGTATTACCTTCTAGTGTAATTTCATCCTCACTAAATGAGATGAAGTTATTAACGACAATTTTGTTTACCAGGTAGTCAAGTTTGTTAGTAGAAATTCTTTAGGAAATTAGGCCTGATTTAGTACTTTCAGCAAAGCATTTCGATGAAGTTTAGAACTGAGCAACAGAGTTAGCAAGGAAATCTTTATTGGTTGTTGCTTTAATTCCTCTGCGACATTGTATTCACTGTGCTTAATAGACTTTAGGAATTTGGCTACCTCTTTTTCCTTTACTGGTTCTTGCTTTTCTTTTGGGCCATCCTCGATAACCACTATCTTTCCATATGTTTGTGCCTTTGATTTTGCCTTCATACTGGCTTCACTGGTTTCCCTGTCGTATACATGCCCGCTTCTTGTAACATGGCTGACTCCTATGATATTGATGGATGCCAATTAGGCAGTAATAACTTCTGGAGTGGAGTCCCTGCCATCATACTTCTATAACACATATTCACTA